>VWZX01006356.1:411937-493269 GCA_013399015.1 Galbula dea
CCCCCCGACTCGACACATGTTGCAAGGGATGCAGGGGAGCTTGGGGTGGCCCTGGGGGTTGCTGTGGCCCTGCCATGGACCACATGGTGTTGGCAGGGGACAGCAGTGGCAGGAGGGTCTTGTTGCTGTGGGGCAGGGAGTGGGGCAGGCCATGTGGTGGGACAAGGGCTCGGAGGCAGCAGGTGCTGCACCTACATGCCCCCGAGTCCTCCTGCAGCCTTCAGCCACCACTTTACTAAGGCTTACCCATGCAGGTGAGAGCGCAGGGACAGAGCTGGGTGGCCAGGTTGGGCCTCCTGTGTTGTGGCTCCCTCGAGGTGACTCACAATGCAGAATAAATGTAGTCAGGGCAAAGAATCCCGACCTCTTTCCCAGCCTGCAGCCACCTGCTATGGCTACATCCCCATCCTCACATCTCTAGAAGGTCAGCATCCCTAAGGACAGCCTTCTCGGTGTCAGCATCCGTGGTATCGGCATCCCTGGGACAGCATCCCTGTGGTCCTCAACCTCCTTGAGATCAGCATTCCTGGGAACAGCAGCCTTGATATTAGCATCCTTGAGGAGAGCATCCCTGGTGCCTCCTGCACGTGCTGAGGAGCCAGGACCAGGGCTGAAGGGGGCAGAGCTGAAGGGGAGATACTTCTCCTACAGGACAACCTCACAGCCCTGCAGGGAAACAGCGGTGAGGGATGGCAAAGCCATCACTCATCTGCCTGTGCCCTGTGTCAGTGGCATAAGCAGGCTGGCAGTGCTGGCAGCACGGGGGCTCCCCTGGGACCAAGCTCTACCCTGGTTAACAGAGTGGTAGGACCCTGGGAGCATCACTTGCCACTATCTGGGATGGGGACAGCAACGGGGACACGGTGGTCCCCTCAACCATGTGGCTTCTCTCTGGCTTTGTGCCGGGTGTAGTCTGGATCTGGCTATTTCTGTTTGGGGGTGTGTGGAGAAAGAAAAAAGAAAAGCCCAGGCTAATACTCCCGGCAATAGGAGATAGCAGAACAGTGAATTAATGTTAATTAATTCATAATGACGCTGAGATAGTGATACCAGATGCTTCAAAAGTCCAATGGGGGAATCTGAAAGAGCTTTGCAAGAAAACCATCGACCACCGGCAGCCCTGCCTCACTGCAAGCTGGGAACGAGTGAGTGAGCTCGGAACCAGCATCAAGCTGGGAACCAGCACCGAGTTGGGACCGAAGGATGAGCTGGGACCGAAGGACTGAGCTAGAACAAGGGAACAAGCTAGGGAAGAGCCAGGAAAGGTGCAAGAGGAGTATATTTCAGTGAGATAACAGACCCACACTGACCCAGAGCTGTTGGGGACACCACCAGGACCTCTGCAACCACCTGCTACCCCACTCCCACCTTTCTCCCTCCCACCCCAGCTCAGAAGCTGGAGTGGGGCTGCAGCAGTGAAGCACCTGTCATGCTCTGCTCCCCGGGGCACAGGGGGGTCTCTGAGCCCCTTAATGATAATTTTTTTCTCTCTCTTCCTCCATTTTGGGCATGCTGGGCACAGGGCAGCCGGATGGGTGGGCACAGGGTCGCCCAGAGACTCACAGTGGAGATGCAGGGACAGGATCCTTTGCCAGCCAGTGTCCCTATGCTCAGAGGACAATTCCCAGCTCCTGCAGTGAGTTGGCAGCAGAAGGAATGGGTGCAAGCTGGGCTAGTTTTTCCCCTCTCATCCCTGAGAGCCAGCCCTTGCCCTGCACTGTTGAACCCAAACCAGGCTGCACCTTAGCCAAGGAGTGCAGAATTGCCTCAGATAAAGAGGCTAATAAGGAGGTAAAGCCCAGGTGCCACCTCCCCAGGTCTGGGGACTCCAGAGCCAGCATCGGGAAAGATGCAACCCCAAACTCTGCAGAAACCACAGACAAATCCCTGGACTTGGAGCCATTCACCGCCCTGCCCCACCCCAGCCATTGCGGGGGGGGGGGGGGGATTCTGCTTCCCCCATGACGATACAATGAGAGGAGACCCCTAAAACAAAGGGTAAGGGAGGTGACGGAGGTCACGCAGGGCCCGGCAGTGGCAGAGCAGGATGGCACAGCATGGCCGGGGCACGTCGCTGCCATCGCTGCTTACATAAGGTGCCTGATCTGCGTGCCATGCGCCCACATGGCGATGGGAGACGGGGACGGATCCATCCCTCCAGCAATCCTTCAGACTGAGGTGCTCCCACTCTCCCTAGAGCCAGCATCCCGGAAAGTGCCAACCTGGCCTCTTTGCTAACCACACAGAGGTTGGGTGAAGCTCCCATGTCCCTCAAGCACATTTACATCCTAAAACTGACACTATTTGAGAAGAAAACAGTGGGCTTAAGCTCGATGTGAAGTTCCTCTGATAGCTCTTCCAAAGTTTATCCAAAGCAGAGAATAGTTCTGACCAGACTGCTGGAAAAGTCATCCCTCCATCCTCAGCAAGAAGGAGGAACCCACGGTGAGCAGCAGCCATGCCTGGAGCAACAAGCAGACCACAGCACGGTGCCGCATGGCCTGGGGGAACACCAGCATCCCACCCTGGCTGGTCCTGAGGGACTCACTCAATCCCCTGGGGTCATTTCAGGGCTCAGAAAAAAAACCACCTTGTCTTCAAAGGTAAAGCAACTCTTCGGGGTAAAGAGCAGCAGAGATGATAGAGGATTCCAAGGTGTGTCGTAGCTCAGGGGCAAGCAATGAAGTGGCCTTTAAGGTGCCATCCCCAGGCAAGCTGGTGTTTGATTAAGCCTATCGAGGCACGGATGGGGATGCTTGCTGTTATGCCAGGCCTGAAAGGAGCAGTTGAGGATTTTTTTTATTACTCTTGTTTTCATTATTTCCTAGTGCTTTGTGCTCACACAAAGGGAATTTCACCTGCTGGTCAGAACAAAAGGCCCTGGAAAGTTTTGCAGAGAAGGGGATAAGGGGAAGGAGCTTTATAGAATCTAGAGTTGTTGCAGGGTTTAGGTTTGGGTTGGGGGTTTTTTGTGAGCTATAAAACATTCTTGACTCTTTGATGCCTACAGAAGAGCCAGCGCGGGCACAAGAGTCCCCTGTCCCCTAGAGTGTCATCTCTGGGCAGGGAGCAAGGAAGTCTCACAGCCCCTGTGAGCCTGGGGTCAATATGGGCTTTGGGGGAAGGCAACAGGATCATTTCCCATTCTCTTTGCACACAAGCAAAGTCATCGCCACGCTTTCTAAGAACGGGAAAGAAAAAAATCCCAGCCCTCGGTTGCCGACACCGCTGCAAAACAGGTGGTTCCAAATCACGAGAGCAGGGGGTGGGGGGAGAAAAACCCTTATTTGGTGATTTTGGGCTTATATTCACTGCAAAACTCTCTGGGAATGAATGCTGCTAAATACACACCATTTTTTCCCCCTCTAACACTCTTTGCTCTATAATTAAGAGAGACTTCTAAAAATACAAATAGCCCTCAAGCACCCGGCGAAGGCGTGCAGGTGCTGCTAACTGGAGGCACTTTAGCACAGCTCATTTTCTGGACAATTTTACTAGCCTGGCTCACACTCAGTGCCGATACTATTACAGTGATGCAATTATGCTGCTGCTGCTGTCATTGTCAGCTCGCTTTGCTTTTTTCCCCTTGCGCTTTGCAGTTTGCCTTCGAAGCACAACACACACATACAGTAGACACACACACATATTAGACACACACACATAATGTATATACACACACCCTTGCCCAGCTCCTGGGCTCACCCCAGGCATGCCCCTCAGCATGGGCAGGCAGCTGGGAATCAGAGGGGCACACACGCATGCACCCACCTGCGTGCCCATGCACAGGGGCATAACCCTGCACGGGCAGCTCCAAAACCAGCTGGGCTGCAAAAGTTTTTGGCCAAGGAAGCGAGAGCGGAGGCGAGCGGGAGCCCAGCGAGGCACTGGTGCTGCCCAAAAAGCAGTGGCAAACCCTCGACCGTTGGCCACAGAGGGGCCCGTGGCATTGACATGGTGATGGTGGTCAGCTTTATAAAATCCACCTCTCACCCTCCCTCCCCAAACCTGGCATTTCGGGCAGGAGGGGTGACAAGGGGAACTTCCCCGGTGAGGCTACCACTGCGAAACTTCCCTCTCTGCTTTCCCCATGAGGGCTGCACTAGGTGGAAGCGATCGACTCACTATGAGACTGCTGTTTTTGCCTCCGACTTGGGATGAAGACGGAGCTGGAGGAGCTGTCGCGGTGGCTCGCTGGCAGGCAGACACCAGATCCGTCACTTACCTCTCACTGCATCCAGCCCCCACCCCTGGCCGTGGGGCTGCGGGTCCTGGAGAGTTAGCTGGTGAGGGACCCCAGATCCACTCGGGTTTCTCCCAGGACCGATGTTCGGCTGCTTCTTCTTAGGCAGAGACCCAACCCCTCCATTCCAACCACAGGGGAAAAAAATATATCTTCTTCCAAAAGGAAAAAAAATAAAAATAAAAAAAGAGGGAGATTTAAAGTAGAAAAACGGGGAGGAGGGGGAGGGTTTCTTGGTTTGGTTTCCCCCTGCCACCCCTTGGAGGAAAAAAAAAAAATTAAAAAAATAGATAAATCCCAGCGACCAAAAAGATCCAGACTCAGGTGAATTTAGCTTCAAACTCCCTCTGTGCTTTCAGAGCCTTCACCCTCAAATGGGCTCTGGAAGATGCTGGGGGACCCATCGTCGCCAAAGTGTCATCAAATATCCTTTGGGGCTCAACTCCGCTCCTGCCCGGGGAGGGTGGACTTCTTCCCTGCTTGCTGCGTGCTGTGGAGTTGGCAGGGACCTGCCTGTTTCAGCCTCAGCGTGGAGGGTGGGTGGCTTTGGTTGGTTGATGTGGGTTGGTTTTCTTTTTTTTCTTTTTTTTTTTTCTCCCCTTCCCTTTCTGGCTGCTATTGGTTTTCTCGCTATCTGATCCCGAGCGAGCGCTGCAGCTCGCCGCTTCCCTGCTTTTTTATCCCCCCACACACACCCCCCCCAGCTCCCAGCCTTTTGACAGGGAATGAAACACAGACACCCAGTGAGACAGGCTCCGGCTTCTACAAAGCTCCACTCCCTCCTACTGCCTTTGTCCGTGAACAGCAACTACTCCAACTCTGCCTGTAGACACAAGTGAACCTCTGCATCAGCACTTTCCTAATGGCTGCTTCACCAGAGTCCTTCGGCCCGTCATCTTCTTCCTCGCTTCCTCTCCTCCACCTTGATGGCTTCCGTTTGCTTTTTCTAACCCAGCCCAGGCTCCGACAGCCACCACAACAGCGACGAAGCAGCAACCCTTCCCTGCTGGATCCACCTCGGCTCCCCGGCGTTGGCGGCTGCGGTCGGGGGGTCGTGGCCCTGCAGTCCATCACCATCCTTTCTGGGCACCTTCCATGAAAAATCAATGGCGGGTACCATGTCCCCAGAGGTTTCCCTCTGGTTTTTGGCTGGTTTAAGGGGCAGGGTCTGCATGTATGGAGAGGAGCCAGGGGCAGAGGGAGGGCTGGGGATTGAAGCCACTTCTTTTTATTGCAGGCAAGAATCTCTCTCTTTTTTTTTTTTTTTTTACTTTTTTTTTTTGTAAGATTGGTTGGAGTCCAAGTTCAGTTCTTGATAGTGAGCATTATTTTAAGCTATTTGGGAGGCTTTGGGTGTCTCCAGGTCACCCTGTCCTTATAACAGCAAGGCATTTTTGGAGAGGGTCATAATGAAACCCTGCTCCCAGCCTTTCCCCTGCCGTGGAGGGGAGAGGATAGCTGAGGGATGCTGCAGTGGGCTCACAACCCTGGCTGGCTTCCAGCCAAAGGGAGATGCAAACCAGCCACCATCTGTAATTTTTGCTAGACTTCCTCCACACTCTGTTGCCCGCGAGATCCCAGGGCTGCTGCCTGCTCTTTTTTGGGGCATTCAGAGGCTTTGTTAGAAAAAAACCCAACAAACAAAACAAAAACCCCACCAAAACAAACCCACAGCCAGGAGACCTCCAGTGTTGACATGGCTCAGCTTGGCTGTCACACAGCCAGCAGGTCACATAAAAAGCCCCCAGTGCATGAAGAGTTTGTCTCCCCATCTGGTCCATGACCTCTTTGCATCACCTCCAACCCTTTCTCAGCCTTCACTCTTCTCCATCTCCCACCACAGGTTTGGGACCAGCAACCCCTCCCTCTCCTCTTCCCTTCAACAGCATCCCAGAGCAGTCACTCTCCTCATCCCCCACTCCCACCCTCTCCCTGGCACAGTGATGTATCATCATGCTCCCACTTCTCTGGTTCCAAACATCCCCAAACTCTGGAGCACCTTAGAGCATTGCTTGCAGTGCTGCCTCCTCTCCACTGTCCATCTGAACTTGCCCCATCCCAACTCATCACCACAACCCCAAAAATACGGATTTTTTTAACCAGCACTTTGAAACCCCGGGACAAAAAGCACTGCAGGGCCTGGCTGTGTCAGTGGCATCACCTAAACCCCCATGGGTGCTCAGCTGACAGCAAAGATTTGGGTTTTGCAGAGCTGGGGGGACACCAGCCCTCATACCAGGCATGGTGGCCACCAGCATGACCACCCACAGGACCAAGGGGCAGTCATCAATGTCCTGAGCCCACAACCTGTTCCCTTCTGTCTGTTGGGCAGATCTTCACACCCCCCTGAGGGCTCCTCTCCTGCCACCTCACTGTGCTCATAGCTGGTGGGAAAACTTTCCAAATCCCTCCCAGCCCCAGCGTGCTGCTGGGAATGACAGCCCCAGGCTCCCTGCACCCAGCTCTCTCCACTCCCTCCACCAATAAATACAATTAACCTGCTGGGCAGCCCGGAAATTAGCTGCAGGGCTGGGGTGTGTGGCTGGCCGTGGGCCAGGGCTGGGCAGGGAGGTTCCACCAGGGGTGGAGGGAGCTGCTGCTGGGTCCCTAGTGGGGTCCTCAGGCTTGGCCATCGGCACGGTGCTCTGCCAGGGCTGGCAGCTGCGATTCTGAGGCTGTTTCTCTAGTAAAACAGCAAGTGGGAGATGTCTACGGCTTGGATGAAAGGGGAGCTATGGGTACCCCGGGAGGCTGCAGCCCCTGGGGCTGTCTGGGAGGGCAGAAGGGAGCTGGGCAGAACTACTGAGGCTGATGTTCCCATCACCCTGCCATGCTCATGGCTTACTCCTCGCCCTCCAGTTTACTGTGGAAAACTCAAAGAAATAGCCTGGGATTTTCATCCCAGCAAGCCCCAGGATTCACCCAACCCACTAGGTGAACAGAGACAGTCCCTATATTCTGCCATCAGCTCTGGACACTACTGCCCAGGGGCTGGAGAGAGCCATGGGGAAGCTCATCACCCCCAGCGTGCCCATCTTGGGGCGCAGGACAACAGCCCGGGGGACCACCTCGGCCTCTCAGCCAGGGAATAGCTCAGGTCAGGATCCAGCCTCACCCTGCAGCCAGGCCAGCCTCGGCCGTTAGTTTCGGAGCCGTCGAAGCGAGGGGAGGAGGGCGAGAGGGCGAAGCGAAGGGCTGCACCCCGCGGGGTCCCCGGCGAGCCCCTTCGCAACGCCCGCAGCGCGTCTGCGCGGGGCCGCGAGCGAGGCAGCGCAGAGCCATTAGGGCTAATTTAATCAAGACGGATGGCCCAATTGGAGGGCTGCCGCCCATAAATCCCACACTGCCTCTGCATTAGTGTCAGGGCTCCTGGAGGAAGAGACCGAGGGGGAGGCGCGGGGGGGGAGAGGGGATGGGGAAACATGCTAAGTCACCCGTCCTGCTGAAAGCACAGGGCTGCTGGGGCTGGGTGTCACCACCTAAGGATGCTCCCCATCCCGTGATGAGCAGCCTGGCCTTGGGGATGTGGCCTGTCATCTTCCAGTCCCTCCAAGAGTCCAAGAGGAAGGTGGGATTTGGAGCAAACAGGTTTTGCTGAAACCCAGAAGGTGCAGGGCTGGACACAAATCCCCCATGCCAAGGAAGGAATTCCTCCCTGCTTGCTCCAAGGGGTTTTGCAGCAGGAGAGAAACGAAAATAGACTCAAAGCCCCACGGTAGATCACACTATGACAACTGGGACTCAAAAGTACAAGCTGAGATAGACCCCAGGCTGATGGATGCAACATCCGTCCCAGAGTCAAGCTAAGACACCTCAAACTCAAGCCATGCTAGCCTGCCACGGGGCTGCAGGACATCCCCGTGGGACGCCAACACTGCTATCCTAGCACCCCACTCCCTTCCCATCTCTAGAAAGGCCATTTTCAGGCTCACGGCTGCAACTTGCCAATCCAAAAGAGCCGCATCCCCCTATCCCCACCCACTGGGCACGGGCAATTGGAGACACACATTCGGCTGCACTCACCGAGTCAGGAAATAAGCTCTCATCTATCACAGTTAAAAATAGCCTTTTTCTTTGCCATTAACATGCCTTGCCCCTGACTCTCTAGCCGAGCTGGCTCCCGTCTCGCTGCCCGCCTGCACACCGAGGCCACCGTGCTCCCAGCCGAAAAACCAACCGCGGGGAAGGGACCGGACGGCTCCCACCATCTGCTCCGGGCATTGGCATCGCCATCGGCGCGGGATGCTGGCTCTGCCAGGCCACGCTGTTGGCCAGCACTGTGGTGTGAAGGGCCAAGTCCTGGTGGGTCTTGGGAGGACAACAGGCCAGGGAATGCGGCAGACGGATGGGAGGATGGCGTGGGCATGTGTGGGCATCGTTCTCACCCCCAGAGCCATCATCCAGGGGCTGCGTGGTCACCCAGTAAGGGAGAAAATAGGGATGCTGGCCCAGAGCAGAAGATACTTGTGCAATAGGGATGGGGGTTACTGGTGAGATCTCAGCTTGAGAGGGTGGCTGAGGATATCAAGGAGCAGTTGGACGGTGGAGAGATGGATGCTCAGACCTAGTCTCTGTACCCAGAGCATCTCAAGGACTATGCCAGTAACCAGTTAGCAGGGAGCGTGACAGAAATAGCTGAGGGAAGCTGAACTCGGGGCACCTGGAAGAATGAACTGTGGCACTGCCATAGATTTATCTGGACAAAGGAGAGTGTACGTCCCTGTGTACCTCAGGTTTCTAGTTGTGCTTCAGTGCACCCTTGAGGGAGAGAAGGAGGGAGGGCGGGCAGGGAAGGAGCCGGACTGCCGGCAGGAGGAGCACGGTGGCCGAGGTCAGCACTTGCTGTACATCTGTGAGACCACATGCAACGTCCTAGGGACCAGAAAGTGCTGATGGGAGCAAGAATTGGCCACCAGCACGCAGGGGTGCAGAATGGCTCTGTCACAAGCTGGGTGCAAGTGTCACCATGTCCAGCAGGTCTGGCTCCCTGGGCTCAGTACCTTTGCATCCACTCGTCCAGAAGAGCAAAGCAAAAGCAGGATTGGGCCTGAGGAATCATTAGCCAGAAGCAACAATCAGTCTGATAAAAAGCCATGGAGCAGGTGAGCCATTTCTCCCCCAAAACGGCTAGCACAGGGGGAGAAAAGGCATTTGTATTTCTGCCAGCAGACAAAATGAAATGCCACTTGTAGGCAGTGAAATTCTGCAGATTTTGCTAATAAAGTATTGCTCCATCCAGCTTCCAGCTGGATTCCAGCCCCAGCCACGCCGAGGACACTGGCAGCATCAGCCATTGCATCCCAGCACAGGCGGCCCCAAGCCAGCCGGCCCTGTGCCACGCCGCGGGCTCGGGCTCGCTGCAAACTCAGGCACTGCCCCACGGCAGGGTCACAGGTCCCACGTTGAGGGGTGCTCCCACCCTCTGCATCCCTGTGTTTGCTGTGGGGACCATGCTACTAGGATCACACTGTGTCCCTTGGGAAACTCCAACACATCTCAGGAAATTTTCTCTTTCTATTCAGCTTAATTTCACCCATTAGAGCTTGTTTCAGCAGGGTCCCCAGGGGATATCGCTCCCCAGCATCCTCCTCTGACTCTTCTCCGCTTCACTCCTCCTTCACACGCACCCTGCTTGCCTCAGGGAGGGCTGATCCTTGCTCCATCATGACCAATGCTTGTCCAGGCAGCCACATCCTCCAGAAAACATCACCCTACACCATCCCAGTTGATGACAAGTATATTTGCCATGTGATCACAATACTCTTTTTAGGACTTCAAAGGTGCTGACCCTACCTCACTGCATGCAAAGGTCCAGACCATGCTGTGGGACTAATACTTGAGCAGTCCTTGGCCACTGCATTGCACTGTGGCCAAAGGTGAGAGCCTGCTCCTTATCTGCAGCTGAAGAGTAGAAAAAGAAGTGGTTTGGGATAATCATGTGCCCTCAGCATGTCACCACCCTGAGATCAGGCCAGAGACTATGTCACGCTGGGATCCTGCCCAGAAAATATAGGACAAAGCAGGAGGCAAGAAGCTTATCTGCTGCTGTCGTGACCTGCAGTATTTGGGGGGAGGATTTGGGGCAGCAGATGGGATTTCCTAGACCTTGTGCATAAGCCCAGTGCTAGCTCCATGTCCCAGGCTAGCTAGGATGAGCACAGCTTCAGCTTTTTACTATGGGATGCTCCAAAAGGAATAGCAAAGAGCAGCTTCCCTGGGCTGCCCATGGTGCTGAAGCCATCGCTTTCCTTTCTGCTCTCCTCACTCCACCAGTGGTGCTTAGCTCCCATTTCCCTCACCATCAGGGCAGAATACTTTAGGGCAGGGAGGAGGAAAGTTCAGCAGCAACCAGCCAACCAATGGCTTCTCACAGCAGAGCCCAAACAGGTACCTCGTATTACCCAAAGGCCTCACTACAGCCAAAAAGCCCAACGGGCTTCTTACATAAATGACCTCAGGGCAGTGCCTCCAAGACCACCAGACCAGGCAGCAGATGCTCTGAGGCAAAATCCACCCTGTCCTGAGCAGACGTCACCTAATCAGCACATTGGCTTCTTCCCAAGGCAGTCTTGGGGCACACAGTAAATATCTTATATAAGCACCTCTGGCCTGGGGTCGGATCCAGTTCAGGCTTGTCATACAGCAATGGCCTCCTACATACAGGCATGAGAGGTGGCCCCAGAAGGGACTTTCCACAGTGAGGACCTGTTGTATGGCTGTAGAAGCCCTTGATGACCCATCTCAACAGCTTTGCTAGAGGAGGCTCCTGGAGAAACCCTGGTGTATGGAGAAGAGTCACCCATTCCCAACAGCAAAAAAAGTTTGGCATGCTGCAGAGAGCCCAGAACCCCTCCACAGCAAGGTCAGTCCTTCCAACCCAGCCACAGCTGTCCAGCTGGACCTCAAGTAGCTTCTGTGATGGAGAAGTTGATCACAGCAAGTCAGGAGACCTCTGCCAGCACTTGGCTGTCACCACTTGTGAAGTTCCAGGTCCCAGTCTCCCCTACTGTCATTCAGCAACCAAATTTCTCAGTGTGGACAGAGGCTCGCAGAGGTCCTTCCTCTTTGTTCCAAGCTGCCTTCTGGTGCTGCTCACCGGAGCTGGGAGTGTGGAGAGAGCCCATGGACAGACAAAACCAGGGGTAGAAGCAGCTGGGCTGGGACTTCAGCAGGCTGCAGAGGATAACGTGTGAACATCTACAGCACTTAAACTGTCAGCACTAGCTTTCCCTCCAGGCTGCTCAGTGAGGTGAAAACTGAAGTAGGGGCTGCACCGGCAGTTGCTAATTCCTGGCTCAATGTCCTCTCTCTCTGGACTCACATCTTCAGAGGATTCACCCATGTGGCTGCATGGGGTTTTGTTAAAATAAAATCTTCCAAATGAGTGGGTTCGAGCCTCACTATTGCCTTTACCTGACAGCACCAGCCTTGAGGGACTTGCCCATCCACAGGACATCCCCTGTCTGCCAAACCAGATCACACACAAGCACAGTGGATTTGGACATCAGCAGGAGGATGCTCAGAAGCACAGGTAGCAAGCAGCTGAGGGAGAAGACATGACCTGCCCCTCTGCCTGCCCCAGCCTCCCTGCTCCTCTTTCACAGGTCACCTAAACCTGAGATCTCCAACAAGCCATCCCAACCTTTCACAAGAGGCATTTCACACCAGCCCTCACTGCTAGATAAAGCAGCCTGAGCATTTCTCATACCCCCCCTGCCCCCAGGGTGGGTCAAGGAAAGGATCAAGGTTAAATTCATCCCTGCAGCAATGGTACCAGCAGCTTCTCCACCAGCACTGCTGCCCCAGGCTGAGCTGACCATGTCACCACCAGCCCCAGGCTGGAGCAGGAAACAGAGCTGGATAGAAGAATTTGGGTCTCTGTTGATGCAGCTGGCTGAGAGGAACCTGTCAGCAAATGTTTGTGCTCTCCTGTGATTGGTAAGGTCTCTTTGCCCCATCACTGACTGCTCACAGACAGCCCTGAGGGTTTAGGAAAGAGCAAGCAGATCTCTCTGGCAGCTCCTCAGACCTGGGGTATGGCAAGAGATGCAAAACCTTCACCAATTGCTCCAGTCTTGTCACCAAGGACCCAGCACGAAGTGACGCTGGGCACTGGCAGGCTCCAGAGGGAAGTGCTCTAACTTTGCAGAGTTGAAGAAATGGTCAAAACCAGCACAAAAAGCTTGATTTTCATCCTCTGCTCACAGCTATGGGCAAGATCAGCACAAGACACCTGGACTGTGGTAGGTAAGCCAGGGTAGGGAGAGGGCAGACAGAAAAGGAGAGCTGTATTTGAAACAGAGAGCTGTATTTTAGGAAGGTACCAGGGATCAGCTGCCTGGGACAGGTATTCCAAGAGAGGAAGCTTGGAAACCAGGAGTACAGCAGTGCCCAGAGCCAGGCAGATGAAAGATTGAGCTATTCTTTGGCTTGTTGAGTAAAAGAAAATTGTACATTCAGATGGCAACAAATTGTTTTTAAGCAAAATACAAAATTACAGGTTTTTTTCCATGAGGTTCAAAAGAGTTTGCTCAATCCAAAAGGAACTAGCTTCTCTCCAGGCTATTGCACCCAGTTGTAAAATCACGGTTCTGCTCTAGATTAGTTAAAAGGCATTTTCCAGACCAGAAAAGGCAAAGTCTCATTTGAAAAAATTAAATAAATTAATTCCCAAACAGGGTATTCTGACTCTTCTTGAAACAAAACCTTCATATTTCCAAAAGCTGAAGTGCAGCACTGTGATCTTCTTGGATGTTTCCCTCCCCTGCTTCATGCAATCACTCCTATTTTCCAAACACTGCCTGAGTTTGGGATGGGAGCCAGGCTCTGCAGTGCCAGTGCTGAGCACACGGCTGCTGGCACAGAGCAAAGCTGTACTATGGCCATAGGGATGGAGCACCCAACAAAGCCAAGGGCAGGGAGCTCATGAAGGGGTGGGAAAATACCCCTGGGGCATTCATCCTGCCAGGGTGAATCAGGGAATCCCATTTGGGATCTGGGTTTGACACAGCAGACCACATTGAGTGGTATCTGCTGTTCCTGGATGCTCCAGTGTAGTGACTTGCAAAGACCAGGGATGGGTCATTCCCACACAGAGCTGTTGGGGATCTCCCTACAACTTCCCATTTCAGAGGGTACCTCACTCCTGCCATGCACAGGTGGCACCTGCACCTCACAGGTGGACAGCAGGTGTGTGAAGCATGGGGCATCACAGAGAGGTGTGGTACCCAGAGATGGTGTGATCCAGGTCCGTGGGAGAAGAAGAAAGTCCTCCCCCTGCTACATCATCCTGGGCCTTAAACTCAGCCCCAATGGGCTGCTCCTTGGCTGATACCAGGTACATACTCGCTACCTGAAAGGAGGCTGGAGAGAGGTGGGGGTTGGTCTCTTCTCCCAGGTAAGAAGCAACATGATGAGAGGAAACTGCCTCAAGTTGTGCCATTGCAGGTTTAGATTGGCTATCAGGAAAAATATCTTCCTTGAAAGAGTAGTTAAGCATTGGCCCAGGCATCCCAGGGCAGTGGTGGAGTCACCATCCCTGAGACCACAGCTGCCCACCATGCCAGGCACTCTGCACTTCTCAAAGCTGCTGCTTTAGGATTTCGTGGCTTCTCCCCCACCCTTCTGGATGTTGGATAATAAAAGATAAACAAAAGGCTTCCCAGAACCTAACCCCAAATGACCAGGGCCCCCAGACCTCCTCATCTTCCTTGATGTAAGAGATTCCCAGTGTAAAATTTTGGGCTGGTTTATCAGGGGTCAAACTGTGCCTCTCCCCAGGGCATCTTTCACCTCTGCTCCATTAAAAGAAAAAAAGAGAATTTTTAAAGCCCTAATGTTTAACAAGACAGCTGCAGGGAAGCCACTTGACTGATTGAGTTTTTACCTGGTCCTTACAGGCAAGCTAAAGTACTTAACATAGAAATGAGGTTTAGTCACAGCAAGGCATTTGGGATTAGAGTTGGCTGGAGAAACTCTGATGGAACCACGCTCCTCCAGAATAGGCACTCCTGTCAGAATTGAAATGTTGTGTGAGATTGAATAGGGTTAGGCAAAAGTTCAATTTCTAAAGAAAATCAGAGAGTGGGTACAGGAAAATAGATTAGGTGGGGAAAATAAATGTGGTTTTCTACTGAGCCATGTTGGTGTGTATGATGTTGGGAAGCTTTTTTTGTTTAAGTTATGTATTACTCAGGGAGGAACCTGAGGAAGTGTTTTCTCTCTGACAAATTTACCCAAACTCAGCAATTCCCCACTCCCTGCTGGCTCACAAGCTGGTAGCCCCAAAGGCATTGATGGCTCTGCAGAAGATGCTTGACATTAGACTCCAGGCATGACTCAATAAAAACACACTACCAAAACCCACCCTGGGTGAGGCTGGGGAAGCCCAGGAGGACCTGAGCAGGCCATGTAATTGCAAACATAGCAGCAATGACCATCACTAGGAATAGTCCACAGCAGCAACTGGGAATCTCTCACCCCAACCCCACACCTTTTGGGAGGCATCATTCCACTGGAAAGCAGCAGAAGGGATGGGGAGAGCCCCTCAGCATAGAGGAGATGGGTGAGTGACTTGACTTCCAGGTGGCAGAGCCTGGGGTTTCTGCAAGACCAAACAGTTCCTCTGCCAAAATCCAACATCTTTCCTATTGGGGAAGCCTAGTACTCAAGCCTCTTGGCAAACTCTCATGCTCCTAGGTTGGATAGGTAAAACATCAGGGCCAGGTCTTTATCAGGAGATGAGGAGCTGCTGGATTTTGCTTGGGGTAGGCTCCCCAAGGTGGAACACTTAAGATTCAGCTGGACATGGGCTGGGCCATCCTGTCTAGACTGTGCTTTTGCCTGGAAAGCTTGGGCTAGATGATCCTTGAGGTCCCTTTCAACCTAGGATTCTAGAATTCTATGATCTCCACTCAGCACAGACTCGTGCTGAGTTCTTGGGGCTTGTTTTGAGCACTGGTGCAGAGTGACATTGGCCTAGGCTTCTCCTCCTCTGAGACTGCACTGTTGAGCACCTGTCTGCTTACCATGTAGGGGGAGAAGCACTAGGATTTCAGAGTGTTGGAGCCAGCAGCAACCCCCAGACCAGCCACATGAATTTTGGACAGCTCTTCCCCAGCATCACAGCCCACAAAGGGCTACAGCCACCTCCATGCTTCTTTAACAGATGCCAACAGCTTCCCTTGCTCAGCTCTGGGAGGTAGACACTCCAAACCCCCCAAGATCCCATCAGGCTGCTGCAGAGCTTGGTGTTTCAGCAGCTCTACCTGGACCAGGTAAGCTCAGAGGCACTTGTCTGATGGCAGGAGCTGCAGGCAGAGCTTCTGGACCCAGCCATAGCACAGGACCTCAGCTATAGCCCAGACTACAGCCCATATTACACCAAAACTTCTTCCCTGGGCTATGGGAGGCTGCAAACCATACAAGTATTTTTTGAGGGAACAACCAACAGCTTGTGGTCCAAGGCTGTAAAATCAGTTCTCCTCCAGCCCTGTTAGCCACGTGCTGCTGTTGAAAACCAAGAAGGGTTTGAGCTGGGAAATGGTCCTGAGCCCTCCAACTGCTATCCCTGTAACCCCAGCTGTGTGTCCAACCATCCCAATCAAGCACTGTTTGGGGTGGAGGGGGCTTTGTTTTCATTCCCCCCTCCCCTTGCCTTGGGATGAGAGGACCTTTATAAATGACTTCCGCTTAATCTCATTGCCAAGCAGACATCGCTGCTTTCTGCCCTCCCATCATGCTCTGAAGACAGATAGAGTTTTCTACCCAGGCTTAAAAAGAACATTGTTTGCAGAACAGAATGAACAACATGTGAAAAGGAGAAGGGGAAAAAAAAAAAAAGCAAGCTCTGTGATGTTTGCTGGAAGAAAAGCTCTCATCTGTTTGGACGAGGATTCTCAGCACGTATGATCACAGGCACAAAAGGAAATGCTTGTTCTTCACTCTGTTTGTGGGAAGAGTCCTGTAAATATTCAGGGGTGTTTGTGCTGTAGAGAAGATCACTTACCTGCCTCCAGAAACCACTCCTGGAACCCGCCAAAAATCACTGCTGAGGGGTCCAGCCCTCATACAGCCCCATGGGTCCACAGCCCTTCCCTTTATGCTAAGTAGAAAACAAACAGCCTGCTCAGATAGAAGTAACCACAAGGATGAAATCCCTTTGGGCAGAGGTTTTAGACTGAAGCACTGCTCCATCTGACCTTGCTGCTACTCAATGAGATGCAGGTCAAATATTCTAATTGCCAAGTCACTAATCCCCCACATGCAGCATTTCAATATTTGTATTGCTGTGGACTTACTGCCTTCAGAAGCTGCAGGGGGCAAGGGAAGAAAGAGCTGCCTGGATTGATGGGCTAGTAATTTCTGTCCAAAATGCAGCCCTGGATACAACTGCTGGGGATGAATGGTTGTGGCTGCAGGGAGAATTGAGTCGAGCAGCAGGGAGTTACTGCTCCCTCAGCTGCATTTTGGGTTGGATTCAAAGCTTTTGCCACCTTCCCAAAACAACTGCTGCATCCTCCAACATCCCAGCGTGACTGTCCTGATCTACACAGGCAGCACATCCAGCCCAAGCACACCCTTCAAACCTCCCTTCTCCCATCACCACCTGGAAATTCAGAGCCAAACAGTTGTTTTAGTGTGATAAGGAACCAGGCAGTGAACCAGCCCCTGCAAGTGCCCAGCCAGCCCCACCAGGGTGACCTCCTCTGAGCACCAAACTAGCACCCCCAGGGTGACCTCCTCTGAGCATCCAACCAGTCTCACCAGCAGAAGCTCCTGCAAGTGTCTCACAGGCTCAGGCACTTGTTGGGGCTCACACACCTGCAATGCAGCCACCACCAGGCTGCAGCACTCCTGCAACCCAAGATTCCTTCAGCAGGGAGAGGACTAGCAAATGGCATCGATGCTCCCCAAGGATTGTGAAAAGACTGAGTGCAATTATCCATGTTGGAACTGGGCTCACACAAAATAAATACTACAGCAGGAGTCAGGGCTTCCAGGTCACACAGGGACAGGCAAGAGGGAAAACGACCCTGAATTATCGGCTCCAGATCCTGCCACCACCAGCAACCATCTTGCCTAATCCAATTCGGAAATCTATCATGGAAATCTTAAAATTAGCTCAATTTTCTACCCCCTCTGCTGCTGCTAGCATCCTGCTCTGTAGCTGCCTCCTTCCAACAGCACTGGGGATACTCCACACCAGGCATGGCCACCCCAGGCTGGGCTTCCCTTTGTGTCAGGGCACACAGAGGTCCCAAACATCACCTCAGGGCTGGGCACAACCAGTGATAGCTCAGTGACATCTCTAGAGAAGTTAGAAAATGATGGGGGGGAGGGTGCAGAAAAACTCAGCATATAAAGCATCACATTTTAAGGCCAGAATTAAAAGGTCAGATACTCGATAACCTCTTACGTAGAGGAATGGTCTTGCTTGTTCAAACAGGGCTTAACCAGACAAGGTCTTGGCCCAGAAGAGAGACATTGCTGCAGACCTGGGAACAAATAATAAATTGTGATGAAGAGAGAGGCTGTGTCATTAAAACAGAGAGGGCTGGATTCTGCCCTTACTTCTACCCCTGTAAATCCTGGGGAAAGGATTTTCTAGATTACATCTGCACATTCCTTTCCCTGTTGCTTCAAGAAAGACTACACAGTGCCAATTCCCCAGCCTGTGCCAGAGGACTTGTCCCAGGCATGTAAAGAGCAGGCAGCTGATGCTTTGGACCTCAGGGTTATCCAGGGGAGAAGGTATCCTGGGGAAAGAAAAGAGGGTGGAATTTCCCCACCCTTTTCCATTTGTCTCTTTGCTTTTGTGTGGTGCATGGAAAGCTCAAGATGTGACAGTGCCAGCCCATGAGGCTTGATGCATGGCAAGAAGAGTCAGGCAAATGGCCTTGACTGTACCAGAGACCTGGGACATGACCCTGTCTGCTGGGGCATCATGTGAAGATGCTTGGGTTTTCAGTCTCACTCTTGCAAGTGAGAAGAAAACTTCATGTTTTATTTCTCCTTAGGCTCATTCATCAAAATCTGTCCTTTGGGCACCTGATGGCAAGGGATGCTCTGGGATGCAGGAGGATGAAAGAGGCTGTGCCTACTGGGGCACAAGGCTTTCCCCCCTCCTTTGCTCCACTTCCCCCATGTCTGGCCACCGTCAAAGAAGCAGTTTGTGTGACTGCCTAAAACCCACCTCATGGAGAGCACAGAGCAGGTTACAACAGGAGATTCTGGCCTCTGGACCAGGCTGGTCCTTCAGTGTGTGAAAGCCCAGCAGCGTCCCACAGGGATGATTATCAAGTGGGAGAGTTACTCATCCCGACCTAAAGCCATTAGTTACAAAACAGGGAAGAGGGCTTAAAGCTCTTATGCTTGAACATGTTAGCTCAGCCCTTTAGGGAACTCCTGATGTGCCAGAGCTTCTAATCTCTGCAAATCACTTTTATTCTGCCTTGCTGTGGGTTTTTCTTTTTAATCAACTTAATCTTTATTCATGAGGTGTGTTGCTGCATTACAGAAACACCCAGATCCCCAGCATCAGGCTCAGGGAACGGAAATTGGGGAAACTGGGCGTTTGTTCCAGCCAGGGCTTAAGGTCTGGAGCAGTTTATCTCTGGACTTGCAGCAAGCCCCTAACACCCTTCCATGTCCCAGCAGGGAGGAGGAGGAGGAGATGGGAACTGGCCCAAGTGCACAGAGGACAAGCACCACACGCTTTGATCAGCACGTCTCATGGCTAGGGTTGGCTGGTGAGGTCCAGGCTCCCCATGCCTTGCTGAGGGAGCCCTTTCATTTTTAATTAAAAACCTCTTTGCAACAAAAATAAGTTTAAAAGATCAAAGAAACCAGTGACCAGCAAGTGACAGCAACAAGAAGGAAAGAATAAAGGAAGCACTAATGGGATTTTGAGGGGAGAAGTGGGGCAGGAGGGAAGCTCTGCTCCCTCCAGGACCCCATGACCTGTCCCACGTGGGCTCAGTTCCTTCCCCTCGTCCATCCCCACCAAGGGCATAGTTTCATGAGCTGTCCCCAAAAAGGGATGTAGGCAGAGCACGGCAGAACAGAGCAGTTTGACACCCAGTATGAGCTCCCAGGAGTGAATATTACTGGTTCTGATTTGGGAAGACAGGAACAATTCCCACATACACGTCTCTGGAATCAAAGAGCCATCGTTTGGGGAGGAGGGGAAGGTTCCCAAGAAAGGCTGGCTGAGCACCACCCCATCCCCACAATCAACCCCAAAGCCCCCCTCCCATTTCCCCAGTGCAATCAGCAGTGCTCAGCAGCCTGTGGTGCCTTCCCTCGCATCCTCCCAGGATCAGCTCCACTCCAACCGTGATCCAAAGGTACTAATGGGATTGTAATTCCTCTAACGAGCTGTAATTAATTAATTACCCTGTTAGCACAAGAGTTTAACATTTTTTGGCAAACACGGTGCTGTTTTGTAGCTACAGGGAGGCTCTTCCTCAGCACCATCAGGCTCTGATCATGGCTGCAGACAAACCCCAGCTCAGCACCAAGCACTTTGTGCCCAGGGAGTTTATTTCCCTCGATCTCAATCCAAGACTGTTGGTACCTTAGGGAGAGGACCCTGGGAACAGCCACACAGCTCCCAGGTCTCCCCCAGACTAAAACCAAGTCATGGACATAAATTCAGAAGGCTTGCAGACATCTCTTCCACCAGCCTCATGAGAGCATCACAGAATCATTTAGATTGGAAAAGACCTTTAAGATTATAAAGTCCAAGTGTTAACCCAGCACTGCCAAGTCCAACTCCCTCTGGAAAGTGTAACAAGAGAAACACACCACAGGCAGAGAGTAAGAAATACCAGGACCCTCCATGGTCCCTACGGAGCAGCAACGAGCTGGGGGAAATTCCCAACGGCACCAAGGAGGGAGGCAAAGCAATATCTGAGCTGAGCACCCCTGGGATGCTCACAGCCAAACTGCAGCCTCTTGGATGCCCAGGATGCAGGATTGTATTCGTGCATGGCAGCCACATACAGTGGCTGAGCCCAACCACGTCTCCCAGCTCAGCTTCTCCATTACCTCCACACTTAATAATTAAAGCATCAGTGTAAAGGCATTAAAGTTTCAGAGTCTGACACGTTCAGAGCAAGACAAAGAGCTCAGGGACCAGGCAAGGACTGCTGCTAATGAACCATGCACAGTGCAGGCAGCACAGAGCAAGTCCCTGCCCATCTACTCCCATGGACAAACCCTTTCCTCCCCTTAAATCCTGTCTTCCCAGATCTGCTCTCCAAGAGCATCTACCTCAGACTACAGGAGAGGTTTGCTCAACATTAACTGTCTCTGAAATAAAACCTAGTAGAGGGGTGGACTCTCTGCTGGGAGCTTTTTATAGAGCACGTGGCTTTGTGTGGAGCCAGCTCTGAGCAAGGGTTATGAGGTACCTTTGGCTGCGGAGGCTGAGCAGGAGGTTCTTCTGCAGGAGCAGATGGAGCCGACATGCCTGGGAGCCAGCCCAGCCCTGCTGCAGTGACAGACTGTCCCACACTGCCTCTCCCAATGATGCTGAGCTGAGACCCCCATACAGGAATTGGGAGAATACACCCAAGGGGCTGAGCACTGGCACAACTCATTCCACCACCAAAGTCCACACCAGGCAACTCTTGCCCTTCTCCTCAAACATCCAACTCCCTCATCTCATTCCCCCCTATATATAACCCAGAAGGCTGAGGAGGAGGATGCCTCACCTCATCTTGCTCAGCTGGGCAGAGTACACCATCTTCCCTCAAATTCTCACACTAATTAAGCTAATTGCATCTTCCTGGCTAGTTGATGCTGGTTCCCTGATGGTACAGCCTAGGCTGCCCCAGGGCAGAGGCTCTGGGTCTCTCTGCATTTTGGGGGGGGGGGTACAAGTCCCTTTCATACAGGATGGAACCCCCAGATAAAACCTTTTAGACATATTACTTACTTTTAGAGCTTCATGAAATGGGACCACAGCCCACAGCAGCTGGGCTAGGCACGGGAGAGGAGCCTGTCCCTCCATGGAGTGGTGGAAGTTGGGGTTTGGTGGAGCCTTGCCCATGGGGAAGCAGGATCAGGAGTGGTTTGATGCTGAGAACAGGGGGCAGGGGTGCTCAGACAGCCCTTTTCACCTCCCTTTGCTTGGTGCATGCCCCCCAAAACTGAAGTGCTGTTTACATGAGGAAGCACAAATGAGTGAGGCCACGTAAGCAGAGGCTGTCACCAGAGGCAGGTTTTGGTGTGCCAAGACTACAGCTCAACCATTAATCCTCCCCCATGACATCCCCTGGGCCTGGGCACAACTGAGCATTACCTTGATTAAAAGAGATGGGTTAAGGCAGAGCTTGGTCCCAGCAGCCTCCCAGAAAAGCAAGGCAGGACTGTCCCCCACCATCGAGTCCCCAGAAGTGCAGGTGACAACAGGGAGCCCGGTGGGGTCCTCAACCGCTCAGCACTGTGGGCCACCTGCTGCCTGAAGCTCCCTGGGACCATCCCTTCTTGCCAGGCAGCCAGAGGTGGTTTCCCTCATTAATCCAGCATTTGTTCCTCTGAGGATGCTTCTGTCCTTTTGAAGCATCTCCTGCTTTGTCTCCTGCCTTTTCAGTCACAAAAGACCCTGTTCTCCATGCAATGCCACCAGCTGGGTGCTCCATCTAGGTGTGTGTCAGCACCCCTGGGTGCAGCCCTGGAGCTAAGCTAACAATGCTGCTGATCACCCTCTTCTTCTAGGCCAGGGCACTGTCCCATTTTCCAGCCTTATTTCACCAGTTTTGTCTTTCACAGAGATTTGTTTTGAGATGGTTCTTTCATAGTAACAGTATAAATGTGATGCCTTGTGTTTTGAAGGCCACCTTCGTGGAGCTGCCCAGGCACAAGACCATCCTGCTGCAGGGTCGGCCCTGGCTTCCAGGCTGGTCCCATTTGAGCTAGTGCCTCTCCTTCTCATCTCTGGATGCTGCAGCTACCTCCCAGGTCCTTTTCACCCTTTTCTTCTGTTGTTCTTGCACCTGCTCTAGTTTGCTTAATACCAAATATTTTCTTACCTTTATGGAAAGTTACTGGAGAGATTTCCTAGAACAGGAAACATCCAGAGCTCTGAGGTGCTGCTGGGGGTGCACCTGCTGCAGGGATGTCTGCAACTACACTCACCCTGCATGGAGGACCTGGGCAGGGGTGAGCCCCAGTCTTGCCAGCTTGCCCTGGCATCACTGAGCACATTAGTTGTGCCTCAAATATGCTTTTTTATATCATCATCCCTTTTTATTTGGGCTTCTGACCAAGCTGTGGACTTTCTTCACTGACAGCTGCCAAGATCTGCTCAGGGTCTGCTGGTGGGGAGAGCACTGATCTGCTCTGGCTCCTCTCCTGGCTGGTGTCCACACTCCATGCTGCCTCCGGTTTCTTTGGCAAGGTGATGCTCATCCCCCAGGCATGGCATAGGGCAGGAGGACCTCCTGGACAACCAAGGACATCCAGCATCTTGGATGTTTGCAGTGTGGAGAAGAGGGACTCATGCCCAAACTGGTGTCTTGGTCCCATGGGCTCCTCATGACGCCCCAGTTCCCCACACTGAGTGTCAGGATGATGAAGCCGAGCTGAGCTCCCTGGAGCAGGCAGAGCACCCAGCAGCTCCCATAATTAATGGCACTGCCAACACTGCCCTGCCAGGCTATGAATAAAACATTCTTTCTGAGGACCCAAACTTTGAAAAATCTCCTTTTTTTCCCTCTTAATTATATTTGGTGGGACACTGTGCTTTTATTATTTTCTCCTTCTGCTTAATCAAGGGGGTGAAAGCTGGTTTGGGGCCCCAGTTTCCTCCAGACTGGCACTCAGTTTCTTAGAGGGATGCTCTAACTGTCAGGGAGGTTTTTTCCTCCCCCTCCCCAAATCCTTTTCCCACCCCCTTGGGAAAGCACCCAGCTCTGCAGCTTTGAACCTGCTAGCTCTCTAGATTTGCTGCAGCCACTGAATAGTTTTGGGCATTTCTGGGCCCTTTAGCATCCAAGGGCCTCTTCTGGAAACCAGCTTCCCCTGGAAACCAGCCTTCCCAGATCCTTTCCATCCTAGAAATGGTTTCACCACAAACCCAGGTTATGAACAGCAAGTTATCAGTTTTCTGAACTGCATCTCACCCCTGACCCCATTAGTCCAGAGAAGAAAGAGCATAATGTAAATTAAGGGACTTCAAGCATTTCAAATTAACCCTTGGCATGAGTTTCAGCACATCTCTGTGCCTCAGTTTCCCCATTTCTCTAAAAAATCCACTAAATGGAGTGGAGGTTTTTCCCTACCCACCTGGTTTTGCCCTTCACCTGAAGCAGGAGATGCCTACAAAGGGGCTGGGACTACTCAGGAGGAGAGCAGAGGGGTGAAGGCTGCTCACAGCTTCAGGTCTCAAAGGAGACCCTGTACGTTTTCCTCTGTCCACTCACCCTGCCATGGCTTTTATACATATTTCCTCAAGCCTGGCCAACAACCCATCACAAACACCAGCATCGTGCCTGCAGCCCGCAGGGGTTTGTGTTCCCAAAGGCTTTTTGGGAGGCTGAGCTGGGGGTTGTGCCATAAGCTGGTCCCACCCCAGTGGCTTCTGCTGGACGAGCAGCTTGACGGACGCTTGGCTTGAGGAATCAGAGGAAGATCTGAGCAGAAGAGAGCTGTTGCCTGCACAAATCCACATCCCTGAGTATCTCCCCCTGAGGAGAAAGGTGAAATTCCACCACTGGTTTCACTGGCTCTGATCCAGGAGCTGCATTAGCAGAGCTTTCCCAGGTCAGGATCAGACCCAAAGCCAGCTCCTTAGTGTTGCAGAAGTATCTCAGCCACCCAAGGCAGTGCCTTCTGGCCATGCCGGGGGCCAGCCAGCGAGAAACGATGCTGTCCTCTGCCGAGAGCCCACGCCTGCCAGGACGGAGACACCAGGAGCTCAAAGCTCTGCCGCGCTGAGACACCACAGCACGGTCCCCTGGCAGGTGGCAACAGCCAGGACTTGTATCTCCCCGGAGGGTTTGAGCTGTGGCTCTGCAGGTGGCGTTGGTCTGGGGAACACAGTCCTGCCCATGCCATCCCTGGCCAAAGGGGACCATTAGCAGAGATCCAAGCTCTGGGAGACACGGCAATTTCCTGCCTGAGCAACGAGCACTTGACTTCTCGCCGGATCCTCTGCCAGGCAATTTTCTCTCTCTGGGCTCCTTCCAGCTAAGCAGTCCAGCCCCAGCATGGCACAGGGCTGCAGCCAGCAATCAACAGATCCAGCCTGGCTGGGATAGTCACTAGCCCACGTTCTTCATCCTGTAAAGTGCCTTCTCCTTCCCCTGCATGCCCCCGGTGGGAGCTTGATGGCATCTCCTTCATGCCCATCCTTGCTTTGCTCTTCCTGGAGGTCCTGGAAATGTTCAGCTCTTGGTGATATCTGTGCTGTAGCTCTCAGAAGCTGGAGTGTAAGTGCTTGAAGTGCTCTCCAAGGGAAGAACTGGCACCTTTAGCACTAGGAAATATAGTTGCAACCATTCATACAAGCTAAGGATTCTTCAATTGTTTTTTAAGGGGGGACCTGCAAAGGGGAGGGATCTTCTAGTAGCTTTGTCACCACAGTGAAAGTTTAGACTGTGCCAGGGTGGAGAGAAACTAAGGAAAGGAAAATGAATGAGTAACCTGAACAGGACCACTAAAAAAAATCCCTCAGTGCTCTTCAGTGAAGCAGAGATTTAACAGGATGGTTTGCAGCCTAGGACTCAGATCCACCACTGAGTCCAAACTCCTTGGACCTCCCCAGCTCCAAGCAGTGGTCAAGAGATCTGGGGATCTGAGGCATCTTCTGGCCACTGGAAAAGCCCAGAGCAGGGCTGAACAAGATGCCCCCACCCCAGCACCTGCTGCACCATCTTCTGCAGCCAGTGCACATCAGCTTGCTCAAATAAAGCTCCATCTGTACAGATTATTTACAGAAGGATGTTTGCTTTGCTGCAGAAGCTGATTTGGTGATGAAAGTTTAAACAGGATGGAGAAGGGAGAAGAGAGCAGGGTGTCCTACAGATGGGACATGGCCCCTGGCTCCTTCCCAGAGCCAGATCTCCACAACAACACCTCTTGATCCTGGACACTGTGAGCACCTCAATGGCACAGATGTGAGGCTACGATGCATTGAGAGCCATCAGCCCCAGGACAAACTGCCCTGCAGGTTATAGGAGATGTAAAATAATTTGTCCATACACAAAGTAAAAGATCCCTGTTGGTGACCAAAAGTCCAAAAAGTCCCATCAGAGACTGCCCTGTGTCCTGCCAACAGCCCCAGGAACAGGCACAGAAAAGCTGCTGGTGAGCTGGGGGAGGGCAGAGCAAGGGAAACTCTTCACAGGAACAGTTCCCCCAAACTAAGCATCTGCTCTCACCTTTTTGCCCAGTTGGGAAAGAAAAGCCCTGCTCAGGGCTGGAGCATGTTGCTGCACCCCAAGGTAGACCCCAGGAATTCACCCCAAGTCCCTTCAAGCACCAAGATAATCCCCAGGATACCACATCCATTCTTCCCTTCACCATTGGGGACAGACGAGGAGCCCAGCCCTGGAGAAAAACACCCAGATTTCCTACCAACCCTTCTGGATCCAATGGGAGATGGTTGGTTTGTTCCCTGAGTCTCTAAGACATGTCCAACAGGCACAGACTGCTGGAGACCACCCCTTTGAACCTCCAAATGCCCCTTCCTGGCAATCAAGGAGCCTCCTGGACCACAGATGGAGGTAAAGCACAGCTGGAGCACTCACACACGCTCTCCCATCCCATCCCCATTCCATTCCATCCCATCCCATCCCATCCCATCCCATCCAACTCACTCACATGGACTCACACTCACTTAGCTCCTTCTTCCTCAACACCTTGAAGATGTCTTCTGGAGCTCTCCTTGTGCTCCTACCTCCAAAGCACTGGTAGAGGAAGATCTCACCTCTTCAGAGCCAGCCCTTGCCACCTTCTTCCACCACTGGATCCTAGAATCGACCACCATGTACCCACTGCTCCTGTGGGTGAGGCTGAGGAGCCAGCAAGCATTGGCAGCTCAGAGATGTTTCCCCATGGGTGGATCAAGAGCAGGGAAAGGACTGGGTGAGGAGGATAACCTGCATCCAAGCCAGCAACACTTGCTCAACTGCTGGTTAGTGGCTCCACAGGAAACACCTTCCCATGCTCACCTGGAAAGACATGTTCCTAGCAAGGCAAGGCCATCAGTGGGCAGGGAGTGGACAGGAGGCTGCAGGAGATACACCCCATGGCAGAGGCAGACTCCTCTTCACCAGAGCCAGCCAAGGAGAAGAGGCTGCCTGGGAGTCCTTCAGCTCTCAAGATGCTTTTGTTGTCAGCTTTGCAGTGTTGGGGTCTGCTGGGGCTGTTTCTAGAGGAAACACAGAATGTCAGGGGTTGGAAGGGACCTCAAAAGGGAAAAAGGTTTTCTCATCCAGGACTAATCCAACCCGGGCTTACTCCTAGGTAGCTCCAGTATTTGCCTCTATAATACACCTTCAGGCTCCACAGTTCCATTTTAGACTGAAGTTGTGTGGTCATACACAAGGCTTTTGGACAGACAGTGCTCCCTGCTTCTTCCTGAACTTCTCCAGGGCCAAGCAGTGCATAACCAGAGCTCTGCAGGGACACAGCATGCTCCCAGTCCAGTTAAAACCAGCAGCATGGGTGGAAAATTGCTGGACCATGAAGCTGTAGGCTTTCAGCTGCTCTAAAGCTTGTTACAGCCATACAACATGGACAGATCCTGGGGGTAAGCATTGGGGACCTGAAGTAAGTGCTGGAAAGAATCTCAAACTTCACCACAAGCTCATTTAGACATCTCAGTAGGAGTGAACCTCCAAACAGGGCTGTTTGAAAACATCCCAAAGGGCTGGGGGTAGCAGAATCCTGGAGCAGGATGTTGGGACAACATTGTACCCAAACAGGTCTCACCTACTTTGTGGAGAACACAAACTTACCTGCTTTTGTCATGGCAGAGTTGCTGGGTGACAGGAAGTAGCTACCCTGGCCTGTTGCACCATGGAGCTCCTCCATGGCCACCCTCCCACTGCCAGCTCTCCTGGACAGGTACTACATGCGTTGCTGCTTTGCTTCAGCACACAACACCTGTGGTCCCTTGGGTCTCCCAGTGACCTCCCCAGGAGCACAGAGTGCAGCAGGAGGCTCCACTCTCTGGCAGGAGAAGGTTATTCAGATTAAAAGCATGTGCTCATGTGTCATAAAACCAACCACTGCTTCCTCCTCCCACCACCCTCACCACGGAGCTGGGCGGTATCACCAGTGCTCACCACAGCACTTCAGTCAGGGGTGGCCCCACCAGCCAGGAGCACCTTTCCCACCACACCCCTCCAAGGTGGCTCCACCACATCCCCTCAGAGCATGGGCTGGAGAAGAGGAGACCTACACAGACATGGGAGGAGCAGCCACATGGCTGAGGGGTCTAGCAAGGCTCTCAGCTGGCATTTAACCTTACACTATGGCATGGTAGATGTGATCCATTCCCCTCCTATGCCACGATGGTGCTAGGTACTCAGAGCAGCTCAGCTCCTCCATCATTAGTGTCATGACTCATAACTATCTTCCATGGGCTGGTTTCACCCCTCCCAGTTGTTGGCTACCCTCCATGCTCAGACCCCTCTTCAGATGCTGCTACAAACAGTTTCTGGTTGGCTGAATAAGGCCCATATCAACTGTTCTGCCACATCTCTGTGAGGCCACATACTTGTTCTGATGCAGAGCCATAGCTGCTCCAGCTTCAGAAAGGTTGGGACATCAAGTTGGATTTTAAAAGGGGCTCAAGGAGCACTGGAGAAGCCAAGCCCTGCTTGGGAGAGCTGCAGATCAAACCAATCCAGGAAGCATTTCTTGCCAGCCACCAGTGGAGGAAGGAGAGGAGGAGAACCAGGTGAAGCTAAAGATGAAACACCATCTGCTGTGTGTCTTTACAGGATACTAGCCAGATTTTGCAGCCCCTAAATAGAGACCTCTCATTTACAAATACATGATGGTGTCTGGTGAAATCAAAGGGTGGCAGGGTCAGGATGAAACCTTCCTCCATAGCCATGAGTCAGCCTGTAGCGTTGCTGTGGACAGGAAGCCCATGAGTCAAAGGCTGCACCTGGGTTGGAGATGACCACTAAGATCATCACTGTTATTCATAACCAAGACATTGATATGGGCAGAAAGACCCCGGGACAGAGGCCACACAGTGCATTGCCAGCATGTCACACCCTGGGCACCTGCTGCTCTCATCTTCTGGGTCTCTGTCCTGGAGTCCTAACCAGGAGCTGGGTTCCTACTGTGTTGGATGTTCTTCCTTCATCCAGGTGACACTTTCCATCCAATAGCCAGTCTTGATGCTAAAGCAAACATCAGCAGTTGCCTAAATACAGCATTTCCCAAAGGTCTCACTCCATGGGTACCACCGTTGGAAAGAGAAGCATGAAAGAACAAACACAGATTTTGCAGAGGGAGTTCTAAGAAAATTTGTCTGTAATTCAAGAGGCATTAAGAAGATGCAGGAGGCACAAAGTCTTTCTTCTACCTAGAAGGTTTGGCTTCTCCAAGTTTGCCAGCCAGAGTCCACCTCAGTGGCTCAGGACCAAGTGCTTTTGCCAAGAAAGGTTGGACCAGATGATCCTTGAAGTCCCTTCCAACCTAGGATTCTATGATATCGATTCTCTGACTTTCCTCCCAACTCCACAGCCAGCCTTCAGCTCAGAGTCATCCTCCATCCTCCTCTGCACCCTCGTTTTGAGGCATTTGGGTTGTGCCTTACCAACGGTGAAGGAGCAGCTGTGAGCACAGCATGCAGAGCTGCAAGGCCAGGAGCAAAGCTTGCCAAGAGATCTGAAGAAGGCTTGGTTGTGAGTAGCTGCCCTTTGCTGACTGGTTTGCTTCGTGCCTCCCTTCTGACTGCACGGTGCTCACAGCCAAATAGCATCAAAGCTTCATCCACGTGCTGATCACCTTATTTGCCTTCAAAGCTGGAGCAAGATCTGTCTCCCCGGGGAGAGCTGGTAGATGTCGCACCACTTTCAAAGCCAACAGAGGCTACATGAACTCAATCCCAGCTTCCCTTGGCCATGGGAGTAGGTCAGGATGCTTTAGAGAGAAGTGTCTGATGCCTTCAAAGTGAAGTATGGGTTGAAAAGGGGAGTGGAGAGAGACATTTTATCTCCTGCTGTGTAATTATCACCGACAGAAAGCTGAGGAGATAGCTGGTGGGTGGGAAATTAGAACCTAGCATAAAACCAATCTCTCCCCAGAATCCAGTCTCTTTAGTGTTCAGGAGTGCTTGGTTTGGTTCCAAGGCTCAGCTTCTAAAGGAGTTTGGAGAGGTCCCTCAACAGACAACCAAGATGGCTGCAAAGCAGAAACCACATCCCTTTTGTTCAGAGGTCTACACAAATGGGAGACTCTTCAGGGTGAGAGGCTGGAGGAAAACAAATGGCTTCATTCAGGGGAACCAGTTGCGGTGAGATGAGAAGTGACTCAATTACAATAAGTCCCTCTACAGCAGAACTGCCAGGTGCTAAAAGACTTTTTAATTTAGCAGAGAAAGGCAGATCAACACCAAGCATCTGGAAGCTGAACCCAGAGAAAATCCAATTAAAATCAGGCAATGCTGCAAGGCTGTGAAGTGATGGATGATTCCTTCCAGGATGTCTTGAATTCAAAGGAGAGGGAATCCAATGGATCCTTCTAGCATTGTTGATGAGGAGCACTCCTACCCAACTCCTGGGAGCATGCTCACTCCACTGCAAAGGAAGACCAAGACTTGGGCTAGGCACAAAGTTCTCATTCATGTGGTGGAGGACAACCCACAAGTCCTTCTAGGAAAGTCACACTGTTTTCTGCTTGGAGGCATTAATAACCCAGAACTAGCAGCCAACTCCATGGAAACCAACTGGTAGTCAGTGACAAGTTCTCCTGTTGCTATAGGAACAGGGCCCAAACAAATAAAAATTACTTATAATTTTTCCTCCCCAAAGTTCTCCCACATTACATTTCCATAGCAACTAATTAGCTCATTAGTGATCTGAACCAAATCAGTGGACAGGTGGAAGTGCTCAGCTCTGTCCTCTCTTATGGTTAGCTGAGAAGAGCCATTCAGATAGTTTATGCTGGGCTTCAGGGGAAAGGCTTGAGCTTGAGGAGTTGGGTATCTCAGGGCTGGATTTCTTCATGCCTTCCCCATGACACCTCTGATACAAATATCACTTGGTCCCTTCTATTTCTAGCTGTCACCTTACTCTTCAGTTTCTTGACCTCATCTTTACTTTCCAGAGCTCCCATGTCTCCTCCAGGCTCAGCACTGGTCTGTTTGACAGCTGCATGGCTTGGCAATGTTCTCATATTCAGGTCTCATGGGCTTGCTGCTGTCTTCTGCACCAAGTCAATACACCTCATCTTTTCTCATTTACATTCCACATCTGCAACCCTCCATCCTCCTCTGGCAGTTTACTGTCATGGGTCTCTTCCATCTCCAAGTCATCCTGGAGCATTATTCAGGCATTTCCACCTAAATCCCACCACTCTGAGTCCTGGGAAAGCCACTGCTCACTTCCACTTGGCCAAAGCAGTGGCAATCACACTGGCCTGAAGAGACCCACCACTGCCTTGTTTAAAGCAGCAATGGATGTCATTGTCACCTTCATGGCCAAGGAGAGACTGTAGCTTTGCAACATAGGGATAGAAGGATGAGCTGGGTCACCTTTTCTTGATTTCAAGACATCCTGAACACTAGATAGTCCTTCCCTGAGGCCAGTGGACACATTCACACTCTCTGCTGGGCAAAGTTCAGGCTGAGCAGCTGGAGCCAGGCTAGATGGCATCGGTGCATAGGGGCTGTATGTCCTGTCCAAGCTCAGCAGTCACAGGAGATGACCAATGACAGAGCAATTAGGTGTTAAAAATCAACCAGGAAAAGAAAGTGCATAAATAAATAAGTGGTAGAATTGCTGTTGACAAGTGCTGGTGTAATTAACACAAACAAGTGCATCCAGGGGATTAGCTGCATCAAACCACAGTTGCATGCCCACAGAGAGGAGATGTTGCCTTCAATTAGTGTCAGAAACTTTGGGAAAGAAAGATCAAGTGTGGTTTCCTTTGCTGCAGTAGAAATCCTCTGAAACCTGAAATCTACTGAAAATCCCCAGAAATCCTCTGGCTTGCTGCCACAGGGAAACAGAGCCCAGGTCTTCTTCAGTTTGTTTCCTGTGATTTGAATATTTTGGCACCTCTCAAGGAGTGAGTTATGGAAATAAGGTATAAAAGAGGGGAAAACAATCAGCAAGGAAAGGTAAGTAACTGAGAGTCTCTGAAACTAACAATCCTGAGTCTCTTGGTCTGGGGCCTTGAATATAGTGAGAACAAAAAAACTAAAGGACAAGGACAGGACAAGGGGTGATGGTTTAAAATTGAAAGAGGGAGACTTAGATTAGATAGAAGGAAGAAAGTTTTTACACTGAGAGTGGTGAGCCACTGGCCAAGGTTGCCCAGAGAGGTGGGAGATGTCCCATCCCTGGAAACATTCCAGGTCAGGTTGTCTGGGGCTCTGAGCAACCTGATCCAGTTGAAGATGTCCTTGCTGACTGCAGAAAGGTTGGACTAGGTGACCTTCAAAAATCCCTTCCCACTCAAACCACTCTATGCCAGCTGAGTTCAAAGGAGAACAGCTTTTCTCTCCTGAATTTTCCAAGCTTCCCTGTTTTCCTAGCCTTTTGGATGGACAGACCTACTCCTGGGCACTCCAGGTCCATCCTGAGCTACAAGAGGGGAGCAAGTACCTCAGAAATTAGAAGTGCTGCAGACATGCAAAGCTTTCTTCTCCCATTCCCTTTGGTTTTGCCATTCCAGCAAACAGAGTCATGTTCACAGAAAGAAGAGCAGAGTGTTCCTTGCTCCAGAGAACTGTGTCTCCAACCCTCCCTGGGAATCATCTATTTTCTATATTTCTCTATCCCACATCATTCTATTAGAGCAAAAAACATCTCATTCTACATGGAATAATGGCTTGCTGCTGTTATCTCTGTGAGACTAGAGCAGTGCCATGCAAAAAGCAGCAAAATAAATCAGCTGTGGGTACCTGCTCCCCTGGAAACACTGCTGGTCCACCTACAGCAGGTAAAACAGAGCTCTGGAAGGGCAAGAAAAGTTCAGATAGAGCAGGTCCACCAAGCTTCAGTCCTGGGGCTTTACAATGTCAGTGCAAGGCTTGTGGCCTCGTGCAATGGCAACACCATCTCACAGGGCTGCAGGTATCAGGGGCTGCATTGTGGAGCACCTTCTTCTCACCTCCATTTGTCCTGGGATAAGAAGCACTAGTACCCTAGACTGGGGGACAGAGGTGTCCCTCTGATGGCTCATTGAAGAAGTTGAGGTCAGGGTGGAGGATTATGGTTTTCACCCCAATCTGTGGGAAAAAAATGCCAAGCTTTGGGATCTCCAGTGCTCAGGATCTCTGCTGCCTTCACTGCTGTGTCCAAGCTGCTGCTGAGGACCAAGGGATGGAGGGCAGACTGCTGCCTCGCTGATCCCTGCCTGCTTCATTATCTCCAAAATGACAAGCACAATAGCCCCTTAATTAAGCACTTGCTGACAGATAGGAACCTGAAGCAGAGGGCAGCACAGCTCCACAAGGAATGTTGCCACCTCACCCCAGGGGCTGCACTTCTGCTGACACATTCCATGTGTAAATCACACATGAACTCACATAAGGAATCACTGCCATCCCCAAAGCAAGAAATAGCAGAGAGGGCAGGAACACAGGGGAAGTGGGGAGCTGAGCACACATCCATCGTGGACACCAGCCAGGTCAGGATGAGGCCAAGCTGGTTACAACACGTGCTGGAGCAGCAGCAGTGAAGGATGCTAGAGATGATCCCCAACAGCCACTAGCTGTGCTGAGATGGAGCCACCTCAGGGCTTTGCCAAGCAAATTGGGTTGGTTTGTTTAACTAGAAACACCAGAACCTGTTTGATCAATTCACCTAGCCCCAAAATGTGAGCTCACCCCAGGCTGGATGGAGCCTGGCTGCCATGTAGCTTCTCTGGTGTCAGCTAAGGACCAAGCAGCACCAGCACGGGCACAGAAGCCCCTGCCCTGCCTCCCTCCTCCCCCAGCCCTGTCTCTGTGTCACCCATGGGAATCTGATTATCAGCAAGATCTCTGCCGCCGTCAGATGTGATCAAAACCACAATTCAATTAAATTTGATTGGATTGAAAGCAGAGGGTTTCAAGGAGACAGGCATGTACACCCAGAGCAGGATGTCATTCCCCAGGAAAGCAGGCTGAGATTTGCAGTGTGGTCGCCCCTAGGTGAAGGAAAAGCCAGGACAGTGATCCAACCCCAGGATGAACTCCATCCCTTGGGGCCAGGAGCCTTTGCCAGTTCACACATCCACCTTCTGGAGGATCCCAGCTAGAGTAAGGTGAGCTCAGCCTCCTAAGATGTTTTTAATTCTTTCTCATCTTTGGAAATCAAATAAAATCCTGAAGGAGAAAGTTTGTCATCTGAGCAATGGAGGGGGAGGGAAAAAAAAACAAACCACAAACCCAAACATGCCTGGAGATGAAAGGGAATTCTAGATGGGTATTTCATCTCTGCTCCTGTAACCAATGTGAAAGCAAGAAAAAAAAAGAAAGAAAGAAAGAAACAAAAAATCCCAGACACAGTTAATGAGCTTTGCATTTCAATGTGGCACCAATGTCACCATGCAGACTGCTCCCTCAAGGTCCCACTTCCCCCTCAGCCGGGGCGATGGGCACGGGACAACCTCCTTGGAGCAAATACTGGAGCAGCTTAAATTTCACTAGTGTTTACTAAATAAAACATGTATCTTGAGAAACCAGGAGAGGGAAAAAATATAACAAGTTTGTTAAATATTTTAGTAGATCTGGTCTCCTCTTCCCCACCCATATAGGGACTTACAAAATGCTTTGCATATTTATTTTAGTGTGCACTAGATTTATGTAAAAATAGCATCACCAGCACTGGAAGCAGCCCACTTGCTTTTCATCTAGATCTTTGTGTTGAATCAATGAATCCAAAATTAAACAAGGTTGGGTGAACTCAATCTATACAAGGACCTATTTGCTGATCGATACAGAAATGGATGCCTGGGCTCCCTTTGCTGTGTGAAATATGAGGGCTTATGAGAGAGAAATTGCTTTTGTTATTATATTTAAAGAAAAATATCAGTTTTAATCTCCCCACATAAAAAAAAATATTTATTGGAGATGCTTTCTCCTAAATTATTCATGTTGGTTGTATAGTACCCAGAAAAAAAGAAGACTCTTGTCTCCCATTCCTAATGAGAGGGGAAAAGACCTCAAATATTTTTCTGGGATTCAGTTTTATCAGAGCTGAAACTGTCCTTAGTTTCAAGAGGGTGTCCTCCTCCACCACCACAGGAGAGCTGACTCCCTCGAAACACAGAGAGAAACCACAACATGTTGAATGTGGAAGGAGAAGAACTTCAGAGTTCACCTGGGAGCTGAACTCAGATCCCCAGTAAGAGGCACCTGGCTTTGGCATTGAGGTTCACAGGATGACAATGGTGACCAAGTAGCCAGAAGTCATCTGATAGAGGAAGAAAAGGTCTCCTGAAGAAGCCACCTCAATATGGCCATAAAAAAATCCAGCCTCTACTCTGTCTGTGGCTGGATACATTCCTCCAAAATGAGGTGGCTGCACCAAGCATTGGCTCCCCCAGTAAAGAGGAGCTGAAAGAAGACCAGAAGTCAACACAGGCAAGCCCACAGGGAGAACAAAGGTTAGTGGAAATCTCTTCTGGCCCAGAACAGGAACAGAATCAGGGCTGAAGAGCATGGATGTGGGAACAGAAAGATGACAGCCTTTTAGCTTATCTTGGGGACATAATTTGGGGCTGGCTTTGGGAACTGCCTTGCACAGCCACGCACTTAGCCAGGTCTCTTTCTCTTAAGCATGCTGCAATAATTGATCCATTGAGTCCTGTACCTGCTCTGCTCCAAAGAAATCTGCCTATCAGCTGCTTCCATGAATGAAAAATGCATGCACCACTAAATTGGAGGTGAAATAATACATCTGTTGTCAGCACTCCCTTTTTTCTCTTCCACGGGTTTCATTAAGGAGAGACATTGTCTCTGATAGAGTTACCACCACCAGTTCACTAATTGCTCCTGACACTTCCCTCTCGCTTTGATGATGGATCACTGCAGAAACATCAATCCCAGGCAGGCAGGGAGGGATAATGTCACCTCTTTGGGCTATTTCTGGAAGAAAACACAACAAAGCTGCAGCAGGAACAGCCCCAAGCCATGGGGAGGCTGGGGACACCAGGGTGGCAGAGGTGGTCCAGGAGCTCTGCGAGATGCTAACTCTGGATTTAGATCTGGCAGTGCTGCAGCCAGCTCCTGATGTGCTTCCTCTAAACAAAAGGAGGAATGAGAAATAGCTGACCCTGGCCTGACACATCATAGGTCCTGAGGACAAACTGAGCTCAAGGGACAACCCCACCTCTAGCTTACAATCATAGAATCACAGTCTAGTTTGGGTGGGAAGGGATCTTTAAAGGTCATCTAGCCTAACCCCTCCTGCAGTCAGCAGGGACATCTTCAACTAGATCAGGTTGCTCAGAGCCCCAGACAACTTGACCTGGAATGGTTCCACCTCTGGGCAACCTGGGACAGTGTCTCACCACCCACAGTGGAAAAAAAATCTCTACCCTATGTCTAGTCTGATTATTCTCTGTTAGTTTCAAACCATCACCTCTTGTCCTATCACAACAGGTCCTGCTAAAAACCTTGTCTTCATCTTTCTTATAGACCCCTTTAAGTACTGGAAGGCTGCAACAAAGACTCCAGGCTTCCTCCATCACCACCTGCAGCTTTCAGCTTTTCTCCAGGCAAGGGTTTGGGCAAATCCAAAATGACTGCTTTTGAGCCCAGGGTCCTTTCCATGGGGTGCTCATGCTCCAGCCATTTGCATCCCTGTGGGGAGGGACCAGGTGTTCAGTTCACTTACACACCTCAAATGATTTCAGCCTTCCCACGTGCAAGGCAAGGCTTGTCATAGCAGAGAGCTCCAGTCAAGGCAGCAGCACCCTTCCTGGTCCCATCTGCTACTTGGAGCAGTCCTGAACTTCAGAGGTGAACTTGGAATAGATTTGGACATGGCTCTCATGGCTCAGGCAACCCCAAACTGAGCAGGAAGCTCCTTGCTCCTACCACTACAGGGACAATCCCTGCTGGTCACCCAAGAGGAGAAAAGCCTGACACTTTAGGGGCCAGGAAATGAGGTTTTGAGGAGAGAGGTGCAGCAATAGTCCCTTGTAAGGGGGAAAAGCCTCTGAGTGAGGCATGTGAGCACAGTGACAGACCCTGGCACACCCTTGGCACAGCATAATCACAGAATCAGTCTGGTTTGGGCTGGAAGGGACCTTTCACGGTCATCTAGTTGGGATACCTGGAGCAATGAAGTGGGACAGTGACAGCACCAGTGCTCCCCACTGCTGTGTGAGTCCTGTCCTGTCCCCATGCTGTCTGCCACCCTGTCCCTCCACAGCCAGCAATCACGTTAGCAGCTTACAACACACCCGAGCACGCAGCAAAGAGGCAACAGCTGCTTCCCGCTGGCCCAGATCGAGGATTTTAATTAAGGAGAAGATTTGGGGGAATAAAGGGGAAAATCCTTCCCAAAGCTGTAATTAAAGGAACTCAGGGTGAGGCAGGACAGCGAGAAAGGACACATCCTGCTGCTGATGGAGCTCAGCTCGGGAGGGCGGTGGAGATCCCCACCGTGGCCCCATGGTGCTGGTGCAGCCCACTCCTACAGAGGAAGTATCTCCCTGCCACACAGGTCATGGAGGTTGCTCCATACCCACAAAAACCACCTTTCCATTTTCACTGAGGTCCCCCAGACCTCCAACAAGGTCCACCAAACGTGGAGGAAGCAGGCATTCCAGCCTAGATAAAAATACATCAAACCCAAATACTGCTGGTTTGGCTGCAAGTTGTGGCAGAGGTTTGCTGGGCTGGTGAAGCAGGAAGGTCCTCATGGGATTTGATCTCAGCCTCTTCAAGCTGAAAGGGGACAGGTCAGACCCCAGGAGGTCACTGGCTCAGGCAACCCCAAACCTGAGCAGGAGGCTCCTTGCTCCTACCACTATATAGGACCACAGGGACAGTCCTTCCTGGCCACCCAAGAGGAGAAAAGCTTAGCACATTAGGGGCCAGGAAATGAGGTTTTGAGGAGAGAGGTGCAGCAATAGTCCCTTGTAAGGGGGAAAAGCCTCTGAGTGAGGCATGTGAGCACAGTGACAGACCCTGGCACACCCTTGGCACAGCATAATCACAGAATCCGACTGGTTTGGGCTGGAAGGGACTTTAAAGGTCACCTGGTCCCACCCCCCCTGCAGTCAGCAGGGACATCTTCAACTAGATTAGATTGCTCACAGCCCCAGACAACCCGACCTGGAATGGTTTCAGGGATTGGAAATCTACCACCCCTCTGGGCAACCTGGGCCAGTGTCTCACCACCCTCAGTGGAAAAAATTTCTTCCCTCTCTCTAGTCTAAATCTCCTTTTATTTTAAAATCATCACTCCTTGTCCTGTCCTGACAGGCCCTGCTAGGAAGTCTGTCCCCATCTTCTTTGTAGGCTCTTTTAAGCACTGAAAGGCTGCTAGAAGGTCTCCCTGGAGCTTTCTCTTCTCCAGGCTGAGCAACCCCAACTTCCTCAGCCTGACCTCACAGCAGGAAGGTTCCAGACCTTGGATCATTTTTGCTGCCTCCTCTAGACCTGCTCCACCAGGTCCATGTCTCTCCTGTGCTGAGGACTCCAGAGCTGGCCCCAGCACTGCAGGTGAGGTCTCCCCAGAGCAGAGCAGGGGCAGGATCCCCTCCCCTACCTTCGTAAGTCTCAAAAAAAGAAACCTAACAGCCCCAAAGAATTAGTGGGTTGGGAAGACATGTGGAGGCACCACTCCTCAAGAATCCCCACTGCCACCCCTGACACCTCACCCCTCACAGCACTCTGGGAGTCACCAGCACCTCTGCATCCTCCTGGTTTAGCCCAGGCTGCTAAAATTGCACCCACCAACGTTGCCCACGGCTCCAGCCTGGCTTGGCCAGGTTACTCCCTGTCCCTAGAGCCACGCAGCTCCAGCTTGTATCGATTCCTGAGGCAGTGCTGGGCTCACATGGCAGCTGCTGTGTATTTACACAGAGATTACAAACCCGGAGGGGAGGAGATACAAAGAGCATCCCTGGGACTCCCCTTGCCAGGGCTGGGGGCAGCTGCACAGTCACCAGCAAGAGCTCACCGGGCATAGCTTCCATCACACAGCCACTTCCCAGGGTACCCTCAAGCTCATTCAGCAGCTTCTTGCTGCTGACACTGAAGAGGACCTGTTGCAGGCAGTGATGTTCTGCAGGGCCCTTGCAGAGGGTCGAGGCGACCTAGGAAATAATGAATTGCCTCTCTGAGGCAGAGCAGCGATGCTCAATGTACACTTCAAGACATGCACTGCACCTTCAGACCTAAGCCAGAGCTTTTGTCTGAAACCTTGGGCTTTGTTTATGAAACCTCAGCTTCCATAAGAAGAAAAGGAGATAACACTCTAGAAGAGACATCAGCTGCCCCAAGCAGGGAGTGACACCGAGGAAAACACAGCCAATATCAAGGTAACTGCTTTGGTTCATCAAGGTTCCCGTCTCCTCCACTCTGAGATGCAAATCAAGTGTCAAAAGCCACCCTGGCTCGCCTGGCTTCTCCTCAGCTCTCTGCCCACGTGCCTCCAGCGCTCCCCGCTCCCCGCGGCTGGAAATAAACAGCCTGTGCCAGCACCGCTTGGTATTTGGAGAAAGGTTAGCACAGCATGTGAGGGGCCGGAGCCACCGCTCCCAGGGAGCTGGAAAGCCTCCAGGCAAACCTGCCAGGGGACCAGGGCTCCCTGCGTAGGAGGTGACCTCCTCAGCCTTCTCCCCAAAGCGTTCGCTTCAACCTTCGATATTTTCCAGCTTTGCACTGCTGAGGCTTCCTTCTCCCACCCCCCTGTTCCCCAGCAGCATTCCCACCTTGGAAAAATCCCCAGGAATTTCAAGCTGAGATGGAAGACAGGAGGTCTGTGGTCACTAGGCAAAGCTGGGAGCGTTCCCCCTGCTTTAAAGCTCCTGCTGAAGGCAGCAGAACATCACCCCAGGTTTCCAGCACCCCATTAATGGGGAGGTGCTGTTGGGTCCAGTACAACTCCCAGGAGAAGGCAGCTGCAAAGTGGTTGCACACGGACCTGGCCCATGGCTTGCTCCAAAAATACTCACACACTGGGGCTGGATCTGCAAACCAGGCTCCTAGGATGGACAGAAAAGCCTCGGAGATGCTTTATCCAAGCCAGTGGTGAAAAAAAGAGCAAAGCTTAGAAACTCCTATGCAGGGATGAGCAATTATCAGGGACAGAAGGGAGGGCACCAAAGCACCTGGATACCCATTGTTAAACCAGAGCTTGAGCTCTCCTCACCCCAAAACAAACTACCTACCCTTCTACTAGAGAGAAGACCTAGGAGACATCTGCAGCAGCTCACCATGGGCAGTGAAGACCTTCTCCCACCCAGGCCTACCTCACTTAACCCCTTCCCTGCCTGATGGGCTGCACCAGTCCTTCCAGGCACCAGCAGAAACGATTTTAAAGCCTCTGGCCAGCATGGCTGGAAAGCCTGGAAAGGCTGTTCCATATTCCTGAGGTCTCATTGGTATTCTGCAGCTTCAGCTCATTAGCACTTAGGTGCTACAAGAGCAGGAGCATTGGAAGTTTCTGGGTGAGACAGCTATTAGGGGAGGATTGAAAACATCTCACACAAATCCATGGCCTGCCTGAACTCTCTAATTTACACCATCGATCTAGAAAGGTGCCCCCAGGCCACCTGAATGAAAAGAAAGAACACAACCCTGCCCTAGATCCAGCCTCAGCCACCTTCAGAAGAAGGAAAAGAAAAAAAAAATAAGCAAAATAAATAACCTGCAGCCCCAGAAAACTGGCTGCATCATCACACCCCCTGCTAATGCTATTAGCTAGCCCTCCTCCACAACCAGCTCCTCAGGAACGACGTGAGCTCCAGCTCAGCAGCTCCTGGAGAGACCCACCAGCCCAGCAAAGGGCCAGTATGACCAGTACAAACACCCACGCTGTACTGGGAGAGCATATTTGGGGGCTTGCCCTCTTAGACAGACCGTGCACCCAACACACACTACTCAGCAAAGGGCAGGGCAGGTTGCTGGCTCTTAAACTGAGGTGGGCTGAGCTGCTGCAGCCCTCACAGTCCTGATGTCCTCCCCCAACGTCAGATGAGCTGAGTTTTCCTTTTTCTGCAGCGAGAGCTGTGTCCTCCTCACTCAGGTTTTGGCACTGCATGTTTACAGCTCACAGTAGAATCATTTTGGTTTGAAAAGAGCTTAAGATCATCGAGTCCAACCATTAACCAGCACTGCCAGGTCACCTCCAGGGCTGGTGACTCCACCACTGCACTGGGCAACCTGTTGTGCCAGGGGTTGGTAACCCTTCTGGGGAAGACATTGCTCATGGTGTCCATCCTGAACTTTCTCTGGCACAACTTAAGGCCACTTCCTATACTGGCAGCACTGATGACTCCCACACTGGGAACACTGGGTGCACTAGCAACCCTTGTACTGGGAACACTGGTGGCCCCCACACTGGATAGAACCACAGGGAAGTCACCAGGCAGAAAATAACCTCTTTTTGCTTGTATTTGAAACAAATGAGGGGAACAAACCCCCCATTTCTCCTAATAAGGGAACTCGCAGTGATGAATTTTCCACTTCTCCTGAAGTTCTTTTCTCGGAGGCACTGATGCATTTTTAATGGGTCTCAATGTAGCTATTAAGCTGGTAATTGAACTGGCTAGCTCTCCAGGATGGGCCAGGCATGATGGCATGCCAGACCCCTGTGAGCAATCCCCAGCCATGGGGGTGGACACATCAGACCCTTCTGAGCATCCCCAGCTACGGGGGTGAGCCATGAGTGCTCTGGAGGTCTCTGCTCACCCACAGCATCCCTTGCATCCCTCGATCCCGTCTCAGGGCAGAGCATCACCACTAAGGTCCCAGTGCTTGAGGGATTCAGTGTCCTTGGCCTGATCCTGCCTGGCAAGGGCTGAGAGGAGGAATATTTGGGGAGGGAACCGTTCCCCTTTCCCCTATCTCGTTGCATGGGGAAGGGGTGAAACAACACCCTCCTGCTAAACCTGGGGCGACGGCCAGGCGGCAGGTCCTGCCCCCGCCCCCTCCCCACAAGCCCTAGTTCCGAGGGTTTCTGGAGGGTGCTGGGGGATCAGGTACAGGAGGTTTGGAGGTGCGCGGTGAGGGAGTGAAGCCTGCCGGGTCCCGCCGCCGGCTGAGGCGCAGCCCGCGGGGCCGGTACCGGGCACTGCCTCCCCCTCGCGGCCGCGGACAGACCTGACGTCCCCGGGACCCCCCGGGGGAAAGCATCTCACCACCCTCCTGCCCTAGGCAGCCAGATCCCGATCCCCTTTCTCCACTCCCGGGACCCCTCCGAGGCAAGCATCCCACTACCCTCCGGTCCCAGGCAGTCAAATCCTGCCCCCCCCCTCACCTCCGGGGCAAGCATCCCACTGCCCTGCCGCCCAGGCAGCCAGGTCCCAGCTCCCACCCTCCTTCCCGAGGGAAAGTACAGCCCTGGGTACCCCCAGCAGCGCTTCCAAGGGGGCCCAGAGGTGCTGCTCGGGACTCCTGACTTGTACAACCCCCCGATGGGGACCAGCGTTGCCTCCGCGGTCTGAGAAGACAGAATGGTAGCAGGACCTCTCCCGGGATGCCACCACCCACACAGCCCTGGGGCACTCAGGAGCATGGACCAAGAGTGATGCTCCAAGAGGAGACAAGAAGCAGGTTTGAGGGTGAATTTTATTGAAAACAATGCTGGAGTTTAATGGGTACAGACTGTTCTCAAAAATACAAAAGGCTTCTGATGCAAGTCAAAATCCTTGTCCACCTTAAAGCCAAGGTGGTGTCCCCCAGGGCTGCTGCTCCCTCCTGCCATTGAAGAGGGGAACCAGCAGGACAGGAAAGTTGGGCTGTGAAGAGGAACAGGTAAGCCCTGTATGAAGCGAAGCGGAGCGGAGCAGATGGCACGCAGGGTGTTGTTGTTTGCCTTGCTTCATCCACAGGGTCCAAAGCCCACTCCACAGGCATCTCCCCAGTACAGAGGCTCCCCTTCCCCAAAACACAAGAACTGGGATTTTCTCCAGAGGAAAAGCAGGGGGGGAAAAAATCATCTCACTATTCCCCAAAGCACCAAAAAAAGGTGAGATAAAGGAAGGGGGAAAGGAATTGGAAGGAGAGAAGGGAAAACCCAAAAGCTCAACAGCAAAACAAAAACAATCCAAAATAACCAACTATGGAAAGAAAACACCCCACCACCCATACAATTGTACATCTCAGCTGCAAAGGTGCCAAACCAAGCGGGTGAGGGTGTGGGTGCTCCCAGAGAGCATCAGGTGGTTTGCAGAGCAGGACTGAGGAGGGAGACGTGGAGAACATCAATCACCGTCTTATTTCATATGGAGAGGTAGCGTGGGGGGGTCAGGATCAAACCAAAGCTGAGCAGGGTCTGTTCAGCTCAGCCTGGGCAGGTTCTCTCTCAAGGTCTGTGGGCTCAGGGAAGGGGTTAGAGCAGTGATGGGGACACAGGGCTGCTGAGTAACAAAGGACTGAAACCATCTGCCCTGGAGCAGGTTCCCCATTCCCAGGCAGAGGGTCCCCAGCACCACTTTAAATCCAAAGAGCAGGGAGTCACGGATTTAAGGGGATATGATTCTCCATTGGGTTGGGGACCCTGAACAGTAAGTCTGCACCCTGAAACCCAGACCTCCAGGGCAGGAAGTTCAGGAAAGATGGGGTTTAAAAGATTCAGTTACAAAATAGATGCACTTTTTTCTTAAAAAGAAAAAAAAAAAAGGCTTAGGTCAGGTGTCTTCTAGTGACCCCTTCCCCACCACCCCAAATTGAGCCAGAAAAATGCTAGCCTTGTCACCAACTCTGCTGGCCACATAGACATTCACACATTCAGTATTGATTTAAAAATATAATATATATATATATATATATATAGCGCACACATACGCACACACAAATATATCTTAGAAAAGAAACAAAACAAAACCACCCTCTGAAAACTCCAATCTATTACAAAACCCAACCAAATCCACAGCTGGTGCCTTTAGCCCGTGGCCAGGTACAGTAGAAGACAGCAAACCAGGAGCTCCCTGCAGAGCGCTCAGGTTGGGAGAGTGGAGAAACAACATCAGGTTTTCACAGTGGATTTGTTAGTGGAGGAGGAACTGCTCCTCCCTCCTCCTCCTCCTCCTCCCACGCTGAAGGGCTTTAATTTATAGCAAGTTAGATTAAAACTAGGAAACACGTTACAAAGTCCATTATATATAGACATCAAATGTACAACTGGTGGCAGCCCCCGTGCCAGTCCCTGGGGTTTCGATCTCAGCTGACTCCTTGGTGGGTTCAAAGGTGGTTTGGGATGCGAGGGAGCTCCAAAACAAGCAGGTGGCACAGTGCAAGGTCTTACACGAGCTCCAGGTGGGAAGGGGATGGGAACAGCATCTTCTCCAGGAGCCAGGGAAGGTGGAAGCAAGGGCTGCAGAATGTGTTAGAGGCCCAGAGATGGGATGTGTGCCCCCAGCCTAGGGCTAGAAGGGAAAGAGGCAGTACCCAGGGACCTGTTTGTCCCTCCATCACTTTGTGGGGAAGGGAGCACCGTGTGCTGGGTGAGGTCCCAGGGGCAGGTGGGGGCAGAGTGAGGGTGGCAGCTCCTGTCAAGGTGACCTCATCCAAAAATGCTTTTTGCTTCCCCCCCGCCAAGGGAGCAGCGTATAGACGGAGGGAGGGGGATGCCCTGCCTTGTGCTGCCTCCAAGGGTCATTAAGATGCTGAGACAGGCATTACACCAGCCTCTGGTGTGAACAGCAGCAAGCCCAGGGAGCCTCCTCCCAGCCCCCAAAAAAGCTGTGCGGGCTCCTGCAGGCAGAGTTGGGCACAAAGGGAAGGTGAGTGAGAACAGACTCCAGGGAAAGGAGGGGAGAAGAGTGGAGCAGTGCAGCAGAGTTTTGCCTCTCTGCCTTCCCCAGGCAGTAAAGAAACACTACCTTCCTGTGCTATGCACCAGGCTGCTGGGGAAAGGAAGTGCCCTCTGGCACCCTCTGCCCCAGCCATGCTCAGGCACCCTGGGCACAGTCCTCTCCCTGGGAGGGATATGGTGTTATCAGGGGGAAACTCCTGAGCCTTCCAGCTCTGTGGCTTAGCTGGGAAGGTGTTGGCTTCAGAAGGCTCATTCTGGGAGGGTTTTTTTACAGGGCAAAGAGGAAGAGATTGTGAGGCTGGATGGGGCCAGAGATGCCCAGGGGTTGGGGAAGTGCCATTTGTGCAAACCACCATGAACTCGAGTCCTCATTCGCAGGGAAGCCAGGATGGAGAGGACTGCACGAAGCCATCAGGTGTGAGTTAGGAGTCTTCCCCGAGGATCTCTGTCACAAAGGAGGCCATGTCAGTCTCTTTGGTGTCATGCAAGGTAAAGAAAGGGTGTTCCTGCCAACAAGATCAAAAGACAACATCAGCTGATGCCCAAGGACAGAACGAGGCCCTAGAGCAATCACTGGGGGATGTCATACAGCTGGTGAGATTCTGGGGGAGAGGTGGACACTGACCTCCTCCCCAGGCTCTCACTGATGCCATCCTTTAGCTCAAAGATTAGCTAATGCTTTCAGGTTTGGTGTTTCTACGTTCAAGCTCAGCAGGACAGCCCAACTTGACAGCTCTACTATCCTCATCTGAGATCCAAACTCACAAAAAGCAGACAGGACAGAGGGAGAAAACACCTAGAAACCCCTAAACACCCATGAAATCAACAAACACACCCTTCCTCCTACCTTAGACACACCACACCCACCCCACTTCATGCCTGGAAAAAATCCCCTACACATCCTGTTGTCATATTTCCCTAGGACCTGCTGGACCATTCAGCTGGCTTTGGAAATGCATTGGGATAAAGACCAGGAGAAATGGCTCCACACTTACCATCAGTTCTAAATAGTTCATTCGCTCAGCAGGGTTCTTCCTTAAGCTGGAAGTAAAAAGAATAAGAAAGGCTGTAGGATCATTTTCTTTTGCTGTATGTGGTCTGTCACAAGGGATCTCTCCTTCCTGACTAACATGATATCCTCCTGTGGGCAGCACCCATTTCTCTCCCACCTTGGCCAAGCAGGTTTGAATCACCAGTGAAGCAGCCAGGCAGGGAACTGGGAAAGGACAACTCATAGTGTTCTGCCACAAAAAGCACAAGCCAAGCAGCTTACTGTCATCTGCCCCACTTGTCTGCACAGACCAGAGCAACCAGGGAGGAGAGCCTTGCCTTGCCTTGCTTTAGTGCTCTCACCTCTGCCTGGCAGCTCTGAGAAGCACACAGGGAGCAGAGGAACACCCTGAGGAGCGCAGCTACCCACAAAACCACAAAATCAGCTTTCACCCAGAGGCACCCAGACGCTAACAGGGCTTCCTTCTCTTTTCATTGCCACTTTGCCAGAAACCACCAAAATTTCAGCAGCAGCAGCAATGGCAAAAGGGGAAGAGAAACTTCTGCGTCTTCCAACCAGCCTGGGTGAGTCAGGCTGAGAGCACAACCAGCTTGGGCAGCACTTCCCACCATGGTGAAGCATCAGCCTCGGTACGGCAGGGTGGGAAGAAATGGGCTCTGACAGGACATCAAACCCAACCCCACGCTTTGCTTCAACCCCTACAGATCAAGGCTCCTCTACAGCTAGGCTGGAAGAAGCCACCAGTCCCTGTTGGAGACTCACCACTGAGCTGTGAAGTCCACAAACTCCTTGGAGAAGCGATCGGCCGGCAGCTGGGGCGAGGGCTCCTCCACCACCTGCTTGAGCTGCTGGAACGGGGTCCCCCAGGACTCGTAGGGGAAGCGAAGAATGGCTAGTTCAATCTGAGGATGGAGACAGGCTGATGTGAGACACCTGGGATCAGCCTGACCCCCCAGAGCCTGCCCACCTCAGCCAGCTCAGGTTTGAAATGAAAAACCTCTTTCCTTACAAACCATTTTCAATTCGGGTCATACCACTTTGTTTTTTTACAAAGACCCAGAGGCCAAAAATACTTCCTTTTGAGGCTGCTTCAGCATATTAATGCATGTACAGGAAGCCACCAAAGATATGTAAAATGGGATTATTTAAAAAGATAACAGCACACCATTTCTGCACTGCCTTCCAAAGTGCTTTGTTCGCCATAAGGCAGCCTCTGGGCTTCAGGCTAGTACTGTATGAGCTAGACACAAAAAAGAGAGTCCACAAACCCAAGAAAAAGCAAGTGCTAGAACATCACTTATAAAGATCTTTGCTAAAACCACCTCAATTACTGGGTCCTTCCCACAGGTCACCTCTGCTCCATCCCCATTCAAGCAGAAAAGAGCCTGTCACAGCTCTTAGTGTCCTCATGCCAAGGGTCAGCTCCCACCTCAAAATGGGCAGCAAAACCTCCAGACCTAGGAGGGTGGGATGGGAGGAATAAGAAACCTGAAAGGATGTGGGGCAGAGCCAGATGCTCCTGCCTGCCTCTGACTCAGGTCAGGGGAGCTCAGCTTCTGCTGCTGGAAAACTAACTGAAGCCACCAGCCCCCTGGATTAGCCTTGCAACTCAATGGCCCTAAAAGTGGCTGGTCTGAAATCAATCAAACCCCCTCAGAAATAGAAAAAAACCCAAAACAAAACAGGAAGCCAGTCCAGGAGGAAGACATTAGAGGGAATCAAACAGGTTGGGGCTCTGTTCAGCTGCAGGCTGGCAGGCTTTCAGCAAGGTCCTCTCTCCCATCCAGCTTTGGAAAGAGTGAGAGATTTCGTCATTCATGCAATCTCCCATGTCACAGCTTCCTGCAGCCTGGGAGGAAAGCTGGAGCTGATTACATTTCCAGCCAGCCAGGCCAGCTCTGGCACAGGGACACCAAGGAGAGGTGGCTTGGGTTTGGCACCGAGGACAAAAGAAGCCGTGGAGAAGGGAACGTTTGCCATGAGGTCTACGCAGTGCACACCAACGCTGGGATGCAGCACCCAAAACAAAGGTCACGGTGAACAGGGTGCAGGAGAAAAGTCCTCAAAACAACCTCCCCACAGAGAACAGTCTCCTGGAAAGTGAGAGAGACATTCCCAGGCGGCATCCCCCTGGAGCCAACAGCTGGGATTTCCTTTGTCCTCTGGCGCCAGAAGCTTTCAGCTGCTTTCTGCAAGATCCGTTTCTTGCAGGAGATAGATAAACCATCCTGAGCAGCTGCAATTTTGGAACTGAAAGCATTTCCCCTTCCTGTTGGCTGCTCTGAGCTACTCTGCAGGCAGGGCTTGCTGCAAACCATGCACAGCACCCCTCGCTGCAGCTACCTCACCCTAATCCTCCTGCAAGGCTTTGCTAACCCAGGAGGAGGGAGTGTGCAGGAAGGCTGTGACCCACTGCAGCAAACCCTGCTCCACTCCAGGCCTCTCCAGCCAGCCCATGGGGAACTGCAGAGCAATTAAAAGCCAGAATGTTGGATGTCCAACTAAGCTCACTGTCACCCAGGTATTGACCCCTGGGAATCTGCCATCTACATCAATACGGTTCGGAGTTAAGAGAAGTGATTTGGAACTGATGTTGTACACGAGTAGCTCTGTGAAACCAAGTGGAAGGTTACAAGGGAACCATGTGAGAGTAACAGGTCTTTATATAGAGCTAGAGAATCATTTGGGTTGGAAGAGATCTTAAGGTCATCAAGTCCAACTGTTAACCCAGCACTGCCAGGTCACCATGAAACCATGGCCCTCAGCACCACATCTACATCTCATTTCAACCCCTCCAGAGCTGGTGACTCCACCACTGCCCTGAGCAGCCTGGGCCAGGGCTTGACAACCCTCCTGGGGAAGAGATTTTTCCTACTAACCAATCTAAACATCCCATGGTGCAACCTGAGGCCATTTCCTCTTGTCCTAACATTTGTTACCTGGGAGAACAGACCAACCTCTAACTCTCTCCAACCTCCTTCCAGGTAGTTGTAAAGAGTGAGGTGGTCTCCCCTCAGCCTCCTTTTCTCCAACAGTTCCCTCAGCTGCTCCTCACAAGTCTTGTGCTCTAGACCCTTCCTCAGCTTCGTTGCCCTTCTTTGGACACACTCCAGCACCTCAATGTCCTTCCTGTAACAAGGGGCCCCAAACTGAACCCAGGATTCGAGGTGTGGCCTCACCAGTGCTGAGCAGAGGGGGACAATCGCTGCCCTAGTCCTGCTGGCCACACCAGTGCTGATATAGGCCTTCTTGGCCACTTGGGCACACTGCTTGCTCATGTTCACCTGCCTATCCCAGCTGTATCCCAAAGGATCCAGCAGGAACATGCAAGAAAGGAGAGGAGGAAACAGAATGGACAGAAAATGGATTATCTCCTGGCAAGCTTGCCAGCTGACTCGGCAAGAGCCACAGCAGTGGTGGCAACACTGGGGGCACACCCTGGCTCACAGCTACCTGCCCCAGGGTGAGGTACCCCTGTGTGCACAGGGCAGCACCTCCACCCTGTGCCTTGGGTAGTTAACTTCATGCCCTAAGCTATCACACTCAGACCCATTTAGTCCCATTTGGTGGGCATCCACCTAGGGGTGAAGGCATCAGCTGCCTACTGCTCAAGGCAGGGGTAGAGCCCTGCCAGCACAGACCCCATCCCAGCCCCAGGGCTGCAGAGTGCCAGCCCCAGCCCTTGGCATTACCATTGTGATTCCCAGACTCCAGACATCTGACTTCACGTTGTAGCCCTTCTGGTTCAGCTCAGGGTTTATTCTTTCTGGCTGTAACAGCAAAATGGAAGATATTACAACTTTATCTCATTTTCCCAGTGCAAACCCCACAGAGCAAATCTCTGGCTCCAAACTCCAGGTTGGGTGGACTCCTCTTGCTTATGTCCTCATGGTTGCAGGGTCTGAGGTTAAATGTAGCACTGATGAAAGCCACATCTTGCTCCACACAACCCACATAAACTCTCCCCTCTAGCTCCTGAGTGAGACTTGTACTATCCCTGCAGCATGATTCCTGCTCCAGGAGCACAAACCCACACAGATGGCAAAGGGAAATTCATACTGACTTAGGATGCAACGAAATGATCCTGCCATGAAAAGCCTCAGCATTTTCTAGCCAACAAGAAGCAGCACTTCCAATCACCACAACCAGCACCAGCCAGCCTTTTACCTTTCTGCAAATGGCAGGTGGCAGAGGACAGTGTCTGCTGCAGGATTAACACACCCAGAAGGGCTTACAGGGAGGGTAATCCCATCCTTGAAGGACTCTGCTGAGTCAGGAAGCCCAGAGCACTCTGAAGTGGTTTCTATCTCAAGAACTAAGACTGATTTCTAAGAGGCAGCCTCTTCAAGTGAGGGCTGAAGGCAGCTGAAAGCTGCCACTTCTGGTCCCAGAGGAGCACACTTACAGCCATGTATGGTTTGCAGCCAGCATCCATGGTCTTGGCAACCGAGTCCACCAAGTAGCCGCTGATCCCGAAGTCACACATCTTCACGTGCCCCTCCTTGTTGATCAGCACATTAGAAGGTTTCACATCTAAGAGAGAGGACACAACAAGGCAGATTGGGCCTTTGCAGAGCTATCACAAAACCTGAGAGAAGATGGACAACTCCCCACTGAGCTGGGAGGGGACCAGGCAGGCCATAACACAAGGGAAGGGAGACAAAACCTCACCAGTCTGTTATTTCAGTAAAAGCTGTTCACAGGTAGCACTGTACCCATGGCCTCCAGGCAGAACAGGCCTCCTCTCTAACCAGGCAGGTCAAAAGGTTGAAAAAAACTCTTGAGGAGTTCATGTCCAGCTCCTCAGGAGAGATTTATGCACTCAACAGCCTTAAAAGCCCAACTCTACCAAGTTCTCATGCCCATTATGATCTGTCCAGAACTATGCAAGGAACTGTAGCAGGATGAAGGGCAGGACTGGGGTGTTACAATTCCCATCTGTGATTTCTTAAGGTCTCCTTCAGCCTTCACCTTGCTAGAGCTACCCAGCACCAGGAAGTCTTGAAGATTTTGTCCCCAAGAGTTGCCTTCAAGGCACCTCTGTACTTAGAGAGAGATGAAGATGCCCATAAAAATACAAGTAGTGAGGAACTCAGTTATTATATTCACCCCTTTACCTAGAAAGGAGGAAGAGAACAGTATCATGCAAGTAGATGCATAAGAGCTACATCTCAGGAACAAGCTGTGGGCATCTAGATCTGTCCACCATGGTCTTAAGTACCATTAGGCCCCACTGGAGGCATCCCAGAGGGACACACCATGCATCTAACAGAAAGGAGTCCTCACACAACTTCTTTCAAGGCTAGATCTTCAGCTACATCACACTAACTCCACCCAGCACCTACCTCTATGGATCACAGACAGTTTACTGTGCAGATGCTCCAGAGCTCGTACAATCTGGGGACAAAGAGAGCGAAAGAGGAGCCATTAGTCACACACAGCACCATCCTGCCATTACAAACACACATGCCATGAGCCTCAGCAGAGACCTTCAACAAGCTCAGGAGATCAACAAAACCACCAAAGAGCCCAAGAGGCACTCACAGACACAGCCATCTTCCCCAAAATGTCTTCAGGGATGGTTTTCTTCTTCTCCAGTACTTTCTTGTAGAATTTATCTAGAGAGGTGTCCATGAGCTCCATGCAGATCCACACATCGCCCTGTGGGTGGAATGAAAGCAGCTGAGGGAATTCCCTGGAAATCCTGAGGAGCTGAAGGGAGTGGAGGGGATGGATAGACAAATGGACACTGCCCCTGCCACACAAGGCAAGCCAAAGTCCCTGCTGTGCAGCCACTGCTGGCCACACCACCAGCACCCAGGCTCTGCATTAGACAGTGATGGGCACAGATGTCCATGTGCCATCAAAATGACCTGTGATGGCCTTCCTTTGAGGGCATGCCCCAAAGTCAGTCCAGGCCATGGACAACATGCTTGGGCATCTGCCATGGAAGTGAGGAACAGGACCTGATCAGTGCTGCCCAAAAGAGGCAAGCCTTTGACTTTAAGTCATGGCAGCATCTCGAAAAGCCTAGGTGGGCTGAAGAAAGCAGAGGTGGTTTGGAACAATGTAGTGCTTTCAGTGCAATCACAGAGGCCCTGGGTGCTGCACAGTCCACCAGCTAGGTCCACTAGCTCAGTACCTCACGGAAGAGGGCTCCATAGAAGGTGACAGTGTAGAAGCAGTCAACTGTCCGCATGGAGATGTCCAAGTCCATCAACAACCTCTTCTGCTCCTGAGTGTTGACAGTTGCTCGAATCCTCTGAGACAGAAAAGAAAGGAGTTTGATTTAGGTGGGAGAACACCATTATCCCTCAGTCTGATTCAGAGGACCTGGGGTTCTGAGGCCTGGGCAAGAGTTTCATGCTTGTTTTGCAGCCATTAGCACTCAGAGAGATGCCCAGATTCCCTCCTCCAGACAGCACCCTCACGAATGACAAACCCTTGGCAAGCTCTGCAGCGGCTGCAGGATGAGGCCAGCAGCCTGGACAGGCACTGTGACATCCAAACCTTGCACTATCTAACTGCAGTCACCAAGCCTGGATTTCATAGCCTGCTGATCAACCCCCCTCTCCACTCCCTTGGAGCTGCACGTCCTGATCTCCAACCCCTCAGCCAGCAGCCATCCTCACCTTCACGGCCATGATGGTGCCGCTCTGTGCGTGCCTGACTTTCTCCACCACGCCATAGGCCCCACGGCCCAGCTCTGAAATTGCCACCAGGTCATCAGCTTCCACCTCAAAGTTCTTTAGGGAGAGATAGAGAGAGAAATCAGATACAAGTATGCTTATCAACAAGGACATCAGCAGAGGCCCAACACCTGCAGCTCACTCGTGCAGAGCATTTCAAATCAATGTTACCTATGGGACACCACCAGCTCCTACGTGCACCAGAAGCACACTCAGAGAAGATGGATGTGTTTTCTGCCCTGTTGAACCACAGCCCAAACCCTCCCACCCTGTACTCACCAGGGCCCATTTAATTCCCCCTCTGGAGAAAGAGATCAGGACTCTCATCCTTTAAGCCAGGGCATGGTGCCACTGGCAAGGGCACCAAAGGTTAGGGCCTCTCTGCCTGCTCAGGATTACCCACACAAGAGTATTTCTGCAGTTGCTGAACCTAGTTGCAGATTTTAACAGCTCCCTGCCAACGTGGACAGCAGTCAGGAGCCTCTGCCAGAGCTTCAAATGCCCAGGTGCAGCCAGGCATCCCCCACCTCGCCCTGCACCCCAAGGGATCATCAGTCACAAACACACCTACTGTCTAATAACACCTCTACCTGTGCAAAGCCTCTCTTAGATGGGGTGGTGCATGCAGCAACCTAGCAACTCAATTCTTAATTATTTGGGAGTTCAAATGGGTTTTACCTGCTTCAATACTTTCTCCCACCTTCAGAAAGCAGCCAGCAAGATAAAACGTGAGTTAGCACCAATGAAAGAGCTCAGGTGAGTGCAACTGCATAAATCTTGCTTCAAGCTGCAAAAACTCCATGGCCAGTACTCAGAGAAGTGAGTGCCCCATGCAGCAGGGAGCCAGTGAGCTCCTGCACAGCCCACAAATGAGTTTCCCTAACAACATGTTACCCTGTAATTGCCTGCTCTGCTGGGCAGGGCACAAACTGCTGGAGTGAGACATAGGCTATTTTTGGATGCTGCATTCATCGCTCTTAGTAAGTCCCAGACCTTCTTTTAGTCAGGCTTCATCCATCCTCCAGTTTTCCTCCAGTCTCAGGGAACAAAAATAATACCAGGATGCCAAATTGCCCCAGTAGCCACAAAGGCAGTGAGGGTGGGAACCATGCACAAGCACAGTGCCGGATACCATGCCTGCGAGCTACGCCCAGGGCTGAGAGGAAACTGCCTTTGGCATTAAGGAGCCAAGCTGGGAGATGTGGCTGCTGGGCTCCTGGCCAGCAAGCTCCCCTTGTCACTGGCCACAGCATGGTCAGCAGCCACCAGCTCTGCTGGACCTTCCTGCCAGCCCTGGCTCCGTTGATTCGAGCCAGATGTGCCTGGCAGGCAGCCGAGGCAGGGAGCAAGGGAGGTCTGTGCTTGAGCTCAGCACTGAGCTATGTGCTGCCCAGCACAGGAAGGTGCCAGCCCTCTCCTGGGCAGGATGGTGGATCCAAAAATGAGGAGAGCAGGGCTGAGGGGGACACGTTCAGCCCCCTCACCCTGCTGCCCCAGGCAGCTGGCAGAGGAGCAAGGCAGGTTCACAGCTCCTGCAGAGGCCTCCAGGAAGGATCTGGTGGTGCTTTTCAGCACACATGTTCTCCAGTTGTTCCAGGTTATTGTTTGGTTTTTTTCCTGGCATTTACTCCAAGGCTTCCCCAGAAGCTGGCGGTTCCCAGCACACTCCAGGAACCAGCATTGCCCTGCCCAGCAACCAGTGGTGATGCAGTGACAGAGCTGGTTCTCCCCTCCCCTGTAACGGGACACACGGCATCGCCCGCATGGATCTGATGGATCCAAGGTCATCATCTATCCTCATGGCCTGAAGCAAGCCTTCTGCCCAAGTCCTCTTCCTCTGAAACACCTGGACCAGATCCCTCCTGCAAATACTAAAGCAGGCAGAGCAGGGAAGGAAGTGAGTCCAGAGACCTTTCCTCAAGCTGCAGCACTCTCCCCTTGCACACACCATGCCCAGGCTGTTACAGAGCATCTCTCCCTGAGCTATTAGCACAGTAAGACACAATGACTAGAAAATGGCCCAGGCAGCAGAACTGTTCTCTGGATCCAGCCAAAGCTTCCTCTCCTCTAACCCTTGTATCAAGGCTGAGGGGCCCAGATCCCATCAGCTAAGCCACCTCCCAGGCTGGGAGGTAAGTAGATAGATACAGGGCTGAGCCAACACATGGTATTTTTAGCTCCTTTGCAAACAGGCTCCTGTGGCCCAAGGAGAGCCCGTAACAAGAGAATGAAATAAAAGAGAGGCAGTGGCTATTTCTAGCAGTGTTTTTCAGCAGATCACTAGGAAAGGCTTTGGAGAGCTGGAGAGAAGCTTTGTGCTCAGCTTCTCCTGGGCCATGGGCAGTAACTAAGCCCTACAAGTACGTGGTACACAGGGGACTTTGGCTGGGGCAGCTGGGCAGGGTGGTGAGGCCACACTGATTTAGGGTGCATGGGCTGGGTCCATTCATTCAGACCAAGGTGGCTGGTGGGACTATAAGGGACTGCTATGATCTCCTACAATGGACAAAACTGCACACTGAGCCTTTGATGCCACCCACCTGCCTTGCAGAGATTGCCCACAGGCAGGAGAGACCAGCCAGCGAGTGCACAGGCTCAGAGATCAGCCATCTTGAAGGCAAGGTGACATGTTCAGCTCCCCAACACTCACTGCTCTAAATACACCCAGACACCCCATTGCTTCACAGGGGAAAGGTCCTGCTGTGGGATGTTCCATCCCTGCAAAGGTGCATCCCATGAGGATGCACCAGGAGGGCACCATCCTTCTCACAGGGTGCTGATCTGACCTCACAAGGTCTGATCTGACAGGTTGCCAGGCATGATCCATAAAACTCTCTACACATGGGGCAAACAAAACTGGAAGGAAGCAAAACAGAAACCACATTGACACGTACTTTATCTCCAATGGTAATGAATGTTCTGGAGTCCAAGTTCCTTGGGGGCCTGCAAGAAAAGAGAGAAAGTCAGGAGAAAGCCCAGCTTCATTAACTCTCTTGGGTTAATGAGCCAGGTTTCACGTTCCTTTGAGCACTTTCAGCCGCTGCTTTCCACCAGGCCTTGTTATCGTGGGTTCAAACCAGCCCCCTCCAAGCCCTCACAGATGCTTTAATCACACACCAGCAACATCTCAACCCCACACCCCCGAGGCACTCACTGCACACAGGCAGTGAGATCCCCAGAAAGCCAGCCAGGTCAGACAGGCAGCAAACCAACAGGCTATGAAACCATCCTTGCTCAGGAGACAAGCCTGAGGAACCGAGACCGAGGGGGTGAGAGGTTTCTGTGGCCAAGCAGCTCAGCTGTCATGTTTTGACAGGCAGGTGTTGTAACAGCCCAGCCACGTAGCCCGAAACGCACACCGAGGGAACAACAGGTAATTCCTCAGCCCTGAGTCATTTGTGTACACTCACAGGCCTGTTTCAGGCAGCGTGGCAGGCAGAGCAGCCAGCACTTCAGCCTCACGCTTTGCACAACACCATGCAGGAGAAAGTCTTCCTTTATGGCTTTTTTCCTCATTGCTGCCCACTTCCCATTATGGGCAGCATGGTACTTTTAGAGCCAACACGAGTGTTTTGTCTCTCCTGCCTCACTTCTCTACTCCCCCCATCCCCTGGGACCTTCTCAAAGTGGAGACTGCCCAACTGGTTTAGCCTCCCAGAGCAATAGAGCAACCTCCAGCTTCAAGGAAGTACTTCAGGCTTGCGGCAAAAGCTTTGCACTGCCCAAATATTTGCACTGCAGCTTGAAAAGCAGAGAGAAGAGGAGTCGTGGGTAGCCTGCACCAGGCTCTGGGCATGCAAGCATCCCTCAAACTCCAATGTGAAGCCTTCTCCAGGGGAAACAGAACACTGATGGGAGCAGAAACAGATGCACCCGTGGGGGAAGGAGGTGCCTGTTGGATGCAGGGCTCAGTGTGTACATGCTGGGCTGCACAGCTTTAACTGGGGAGTTCCCTGGGCTCACCTTCCAGCAGATCAACCCTATCTACCTGGGGATTTTCAGTACTGATATTTCCCCTTTGGGGATTTCACTGCTCTTCTGGAGCTAGGAGGGTCTCTAGAACAGGTTTCTGGAGCAAACAAGGCTCAGAGGTGCAGATGCAGTCCAAGGTGTTTCAGAAGAGCACCATGGAAGAGGAATTTTACCTGTCTGCTCCTTCTCAAAGCAAGTGCCACTACCGTGGGCTGTCTCTCACAGCATAACAAGCATTAGCTGCATGAAGCAAACAGGGCAGAGAGAAATACCAGCACCCTGAGACACGGCACCAGCACTAGCAACACAACATAAGGCGTCTACGTCTTCCTTGCGCCAAAATGAGGAGCTGCGAACAACTGAGACTATCCCTGACACATAGGTCAGTGGGAGGATGTCCTGCCATGCAAAGCATCCCCCAACCCTCATCCCCCTGCTCCTGCTGTGATCCAGCTGACAACCACCTCTTCCTTTCCCCTGCATTAAAAGCCTTCTCCTCCTCTTCCCTCAGGCAGATTTGCTCTCTCTACCATGCCTCTGCCCTTGGCATTGGCACAGCCATGGCAGGAAGACTGAAGGGAGTCTTCCAGCAGTCTCCCAGCCTTTGCCTTTCAGCCATTTCAAGCCAAAGAGACCTCCCAGACACACACACACACACACACACTGTATCTGTGTGTCCATGCCTGTGTAATTCACCCACAAGCCAGAGCTTAAGAGCAAAAATTAACCACCCTGATTCTGTAAAGTCTACTCAGGCCATTTCCCTTGACACAGCTGAATCCAGCTCCAGAGAGCTGTCAGATGGCTTTAAGCAGCAGGGACACTTACGTTGTGTTGGCAACAGGCTGTTTGATGGGGGGACATGTTATCCTCAGATCCCGTTTCTTCTTGCTTTTCACTGGAAGAGAAGATGCACATGTCAACAACTGGCATTTTTACTTTTCCTTCTTCAAGCATCCTCTTGCCAGTAGCCACCAGGTAGGGTCTGGATCCCCACACTTTGCAGCTACAGGAAGATGACAAGAAGGTCATTTGCCCAGAATTTTAGGTAAGAGCCAGAAACACAAGTGGGTCCCCGTGTCCCTGTCAAGCACTTGCCTGCAGAAATACCCAGGGGTGCACTGACAGAGACCATTTTGCAAGTCTTACAGCCAAACACCACCTCACAGTGCTCCTCAGCCACCCCAGAAGTGCTCTTCACCCTTCATGGCCATGAGCAGCCCCCTCTCTTCAGGGATTTTAATTGCTAATGCTCAGAGATGGGTTAAAGCTGCTATTTCTGCTGGACACCCACCTGGTTTGTGTGGCTCCAAGGATCCTTTGGAATCTGAAAGAGAGAAGTGAGACACCAGCTCAGCCTCCATGCTCCAGACCCACCAGATACCAACCCTGCACCCCTCACAGTCCCGCACATAGCCCAAGGAGAGCAACCCTGGCTGGGCTGCAGGCAGAGGAGGCAGACAGCCTGGCTGAGCCCAGCCAAGCCCAGCCTGGCCTGATCCCCACTTCTCCAGCCACAAGAGGTCCCCATGTCTTTAGTGATGCTCCTGAAAAGCCTGTGTCCAGCTCCTCCTCACCCCACAGTCCCCCAGCTCCTACCCAGGCCTTCTTGTGGAGAATCAGGCCTGTTCTGCAGTGTGGGTTGGATCCAGCATGGAGGGTGATGGCCACTAGACCTCAAAAGCAAGGAGCCACTCCCAGCAGGAAAGAGGACACCCCATACTCAGTGAAGGGAAACCAGGGCAAAACCAGACAGGAGCTTTCCTTCTTATGAGGAAAAGCTGAGAGCCCTGGGGCTGGCTAGCCTGGAGAAGAGCAGACAGAGAGGATCTTCTCAATGTTTATCAATATCTAGAGGATGGGGCCAGACTCTTTCCAGTGGTGTTCAGTGACAAACCAAGGGGCACTGGGCACAAACTGGAACCCAGGAGGTTCCATCTGAACAGGAGGAAAAACTTGCTTTGCTTTCCAGAGCCCTGGCCCAGGCTGCCCAGAGAGGTTGTGGAATCTCCTTCTGTGGAGAGATGCCAAACCCACCTGGAGGTGATCCTGAGCAACTTGCTCTGGATGACCCTGCTTTAGCAGGGGGGCTGGACTGGATGATCTCCAGAGGTCCCTGCCAACCTCATCCATGATGTGATAAGAGCCAGTAGAGAACTGGCCACAAGCCCAGGCTTACAGAGGCTAAGACTCTGCTAGACAAGGCAGGACCCCATCAGAGGTGACTGGTAAGAGGATGCTCTCTTCCCAACTCCAAACAGCACTGAGATAACATAACCCACTCCTGCAGAGGGAAACAGGGCTGAGAGAAGTCCAGGGCAGGCCAAACACTAGTAGATGAAATTGCAGGAACAAGAGATAACCAGCATGGGGGTCCAGCAGGCAGCGATGGGCAGAGGAGACCTGTGCAGGGCTGAGAATCAGTTCCCTGCACTGCCATGGACCCTAGGCTGCTGAACAAAAGCCCCAGTCCCTTCGCAAATTGCTCAGCCAGCTACCCCAGCTCGCTGGGAAAATAAACAGACCATGAGGGGCCGGGATGGGGGCTGAAATGAGACAGCAGAGAGCATCAACGTCCTGGTTTCCCCAAGAGAGACAAGGGGGCAGCTGCACTTTACAGCTAAAGGTGCTTCTGGTTCCCAGACCTGGAAAAGGCATCAAAAGCACAAGCAGTGAGGTGTGCTCCAGGCACCAGGCTGGGAGCAGACTGCTCAGCATGGCCTTGGACAGCCTTTCAAAACAGCTCCTATCTACCCAGCTCCCAGGAACAGGCATGTGGACAAAGTCCAGCACTCCGAAGGCTGCTGGAGGAGGGAGGAGACAGGCAAGGAGCTGGGATTCCAGCAGGACACGCAGCAGAGTGCAAGAGCTCCTGCAGCAGCAGCAGCAAGACAGAAGCATGACATATCCATTGTATTCTTAGCACAGGCAGCCCAAATCCCCATCCTTGTCCCCTCCCCCCCAGCTCCAGATGTCTCAGCTAAAACAAGTGCCTGAAACCCACTTTTCCAGTCCCATCCTTCCCCAATCACAAACCTCCCTGAGGCTGCAGGGGAAAGATGGTCTGCAAGATACTGCAAACATCCCAACTCTGGGAACAGCATATCCCTCACAGCACAGATCAGCCCATATCCCCTTTTATCTGCCACTCTTCCTGCATCAGGGCTGGTCCATGAGGTCTGAGATTGGTGCAGTTCCCATGAGCTACAGGAGCAAGGTGAACCTCCAAGGTAATCACAGCTTCTAATTTACAAGCCTGCAAAGTTCCTCTTCCCCACCACTGGAAGGAGGACTGCCAATAGCACAGCATGCCCACTAATAACACCTTGCAAAATACCTGATGAGCAACGATGGGAGCAAACACAGAACAGAGCCAGAGGAAAGAAGCCAGACACAGGTTCAGAAATGCCTCTCACTACTCAGCATCGGGGGCTGACCACAGAACCTAAAAACTGGGGTTCCCAGAGGCCTTCTGCACCCATGCAAGTTGGGCAGCTCACCATCAGCACACACATCCCATTTAGCTTGCTGCTGACCACGAGCCTTCCACTGAAGTTTCTCCCCATGACCTTGCTCCAAAACACAGACAGCATTTACACGCAGCCCCCACGTCCAGATCCCCCCCAAGTTAGCTACCAGCCAGATCTTCACACGAAGCCCTGAAATGCCCCCCATCCTGGCTGGTATTTTACTTAATCTGTTTTCTCTCCTTCTGCCCAATTGCCATAGTAACCCCAGAAGCAGCACAAAGCTCCTTCTGTGCCGCTGGCTCCGCTGGCAGCTCCGGCCGCACGCAGTGACTCACGCCACAGGAGCAGGGTCCACACGTTCCTGCAGCCAGGCATCCCGCAGGATGCAGCATCAGCCCTTCCTTAGCCCTGGCTGCAAGAGCTAGGCTGGAGAGAGCTTGGGGCACCCGGTCTGGGGTTGGGAATCAATGGGGTGCATTGTTCGGTGGAGCCCAAGCCTGTAGGAAGGAGGATTTGCAAGCATGGGTTAAAAGGGCAGCAAAGGACACGGAGATTCCCTGTTATAAACTCCCTGCACCCTACAGGAGTCTTAGTGTCTCTTTAGTGCCTCTGTGCGCTGGCCATTCCTCGTGAGCTCTGCTCTACTACGTGCCCTGCACATCAGCCCACCTCCTCGCACCCCTAAATTGCTGCAGTTCACTTCCCAGCATTGCACCAGCAGGGCCAGTGACAATCCCCTTCCCACCCTGTCCTGTCTAGCCCCAGAAAGTATTTCCTAGCTCCCACCTGAAAAAGCACCGATTAAACCGGAGGTATCCTGCCACCACTCCCAGGCTCTGGCTGGGCCACCTACGCCCGTGGAAAACCCAGCTCAGCCCATGCCTGCAGGAAAAAAAAACCACCCACAATGCTGCCCTGCAACTGGGGGAGCTGAGGCAGAGATCGGATTTGCCTGGCACAGCTCTCCCAAAATTTGCCATAAGCTTTCCAGCACCCTGCAGACTGGCCTGAACTCCTGCTTCTTGCTGCAAGCTTCTCCCACGGCTTGCAGGAGCAGAGTGGGTCCAGCCAGGCAGAGGTGGAGTGGGCAAGCACCACCTCCCCTTGAGCACAGCCCAGAAATAAAAAAGAGAAAAAAAAAAAAGACAAGCAGCCCTGAAGCTCTGCAGAGCCACTCTGGGGTAGGCAGAGCCCCAAGATGGGAACTGGGGTTACAGCAAAGCCTCTCTGCTATAGCACAGCCGAGAGAGTGCCTCACAGCTGCTGCAAGCCCCAGAGCTGGATGTGTAACCTCTGTGAGGTGACTTTGCTCCCAAGACTCTGCAGCCCCCCAGGAAAGCCCACACACTATCTCAGGGTGCATGAGGGTGGAGGAAGGACCGGGGCTGGGGGAGAAAAAAAGTAAAATGGGAGAAACAAAAAGGCAGTGGGATGGGCACGACAAGACCTTGCAATCCAAGCTCTCCTATCCCGAGTACATCCCAGAGCAGCATTCGCTTTTAGCCCCCGCAAGCAGCTGCTGTCAGCTCCCTCTCAGCACCAGCTCTCCCACACTGGGGATCCTCCTAGGGTCGGTGCAGGACTTGCTAGAATATGAAGGACAGTTTATGTCACCCGAAAATCCTGGAAACACTCCAGTTTCCCAGGGCACTGGGCTCTTGCAAGAGCAGTGCCTGCAAGCACAGAGCAACGCAGCTCCCCTCTGGAGATCCCTCCACGTGGGCAAAAAGACAGCAGAGGGACATGTCCCGGTTACCCTGCGAGCCCCAGGGCTCTGCTGCCAGCCCCGAGCAGCCACGACAGCTGGGTGCTGCCAGTGTGGTGTTCCAGGCAGCGGAAAGGGCTGCCAGCCAGGGGGGCACACAGCACACTGCCTTGCACCCTGGCAGGGGAAAATTAGCTGACAGAAGTTCCTGGTGCGGACGAGATTGTAACCCACGTGATGCTGCAGGCACGTAACTGCATCCTTTATGCTAAGAAAGGAACCACTTCCTCCTAAAGACAGACAAAAAAAAAACCTCACCATTTTTTTTCTCATGCTTTAACTTCCACCAGCTAAGAACTGACACAGATATTTCCTGGAACTGCTTAATTCAACGTCTGAATCCCTTTCTTTGCCACCACCGACTCGAGTCCCATTACGCTGCACCTCTCCTCAAGAGGTTTATCCTTCCCACTCTGCTGGCGTGGGTGGAGAGAAACGACCAGGACAATCTAAAGAACTGCAAATAAAACTATTTGCCTGAGCCGACCTTTGAAATTAAACCTCTCTGCTGCCTCCCCAGGGCTCTGGTTCCAGCCCCAGGTGAAATTCTAGGGATGGCTGCAGCACGGGAGGCTGCTTCCACAGCCCCTCTGCTTTGTTAGTGCTGGGGAAAATGGTTTGCATGCATCTTGGTTCTCCTCGATCAGAGGAGGAAAGACAAATGCCACAGGCTGGAGGGTGGATCCCAGCCCTGCTGCAAATAAAGAGTTGGAACAAAAAAAGCAATAAGAAAAAAAAAAGAAAAAGAAATGAGAGGCAGTGTGCAAAGCAGAGAGGGGAATTTGGTTGTTCTGGTCATGAGAGCCAGCTCCTCACAGGCACACTTCGTGCTATTTTCCACCGTTGAGGGTGGAAAAAGCTATCTGTGGAAGTGGAAAAAGGGCTCTCAACCTGCTGAAAGCCATCACTCATCGAGGTCCTGCTGCACAGAGGGGCTCCTGCAGGTCATCGCTGCCCCGCGCTTGCCACTTCTGCAGAAAAACCCAGCGAGGAGGAGGAAAAAACCACTCTTCAGAAAAAGCCCCTTGCAGCCCCCACCCAACCTGTCAGCCTGCACTGAATCAGAGCTCCAGCCTGCCCTGGTGTCCATCCAGCCCGTCCAATGCAACAGGCTTGCTAGCAGGGGACAACCATGCAAGAGCTGCTGGAAAACCCTGAGTCCCAGGAATGCAACCAAAACCGGAGCCAGAAGCCAGCTTTACCCTCGGAATATTTTCCTTTAGCCATGCTACTTCTGATTTTATTTTACAGTTGCGATGCCAGTGCTTCAACCCCACAGAAAACATGCAAGTTTCCAGGGCTTTAAAAATAGATCCCCAGCTGCAAACACCAAACCCTGACCCAAGCAAGCAGAAAGAAGGAAAACTACACGGACTGACCCCCCAAAAAGTTACACCACCCCTTTTAGCACCAGAACCAGCCCTTTCCTCGCCCCCACCACGTGTTTTGGAAATTGCAACATCTACCTTGCTTCTTGTCCATGGTTTCCCAGAAATGAAGAACAGCACCAGCACGCCTGGCAGAAGACAGGGATGGGGGCGGACGGGAGGAGGGAGAGAGGGGAAAAAAAAATCCTGCAGGCTGCAGCACACAGCACTTCTTGCAAGATTCTATTCAGTGGGAATGCATGGCCCGAAGCACTCGTGGGCTCCACGCAGATCTCCTCGCCCAGCGTCCCCAGCTCCTGGGGATCCCTGAGGCTGGGCGCAGCAGCCGAAGCGAGTGGGCTGAGCCGGGGAAGGTAGCACTGCGTTCCCTCATCGGCAGCTGCCGAGGTTGGCCAGTCTGGGCTCCAATTACCCTTGAAAGCTCAACAGTTGTAAAAACTGCAGCAGCGAAATAGCAGATGACGTCAACAGGAAACTGGGGGGGAGCCAGTTCCAGCTCCGGGAGCCATCGAAGCACTGGAGTGCTACAGTGCATCCCGGTGGGACAAATGGAGCCATTCAAAGCCAGCCTGCAGGCAGGCAGAGAGGCAGAGCCCAGCTCCTGCCTCCTCCCTCTCCCTCGCCAGGCACCCCACCAGAGAGACCCTCGCTCGAGGACAGCCCTGTCACCACCCAGCTCTGGGCCAGTCATCAGAGCTCACACTCTCTGGTTTGGCCACGGAGGGGGTGCTGGGGTAGAAAGAGGTCACATTTCTTCATGCTGCAGGTGACAGGCTAATTGCTTTGCCACTAACAACTATTACCACAACAAATAGTAAAAATATTGTTCCATGACAATACCAGCACGAAGCTGAGCAGCTATTCCAGGGTGACAACTGAGACAGCAGCTCTGGTGGCAAACTATCAATTGCTGCACGGATTTGTCTGGTAGACAGCAAGGGAGAGACATGAAGATACAGAAAAAAAATGGTTCATTTCTCTGCAAACACACGCAAGAAAAGCTGTGGCAAAGCATTGCTTCTCTTCCCCTTTCCTTCAAACGCAGCCCAGCAGAAGCCAGCACTGATGTTCCTGATCAAAGCCAGACTTGGCTTTGACAGGCTGCAGTTTTGTTTTCCATTTCCCTTGTCAGCCTGGAGGGGAGATACTGTACCAGCATCTTTACTTTAAACTAATTACAGACAATATGCCTCTGTTTTGCTCCTGAGCTGGTCCCTGACTTGTAAGCTGTGCTGGGCCATACCCACTTGCAGGCAGAAAAGTCAGAGGTCAAGGTAAATGCACATACCAACACAATGAGTGACTCTAATTTTAAATAGTGTTTATATAAGCCCCAGAAGGACTGCGGAAGATATTTTCTCAGGCACAATTCCACTCCCAGGGTATAGTTTCAGGCACAGATCATCAGCACATGAAGGATGCTGACGCAGGAGCTGCTACTGCAGATGGCACCAAGAGCCACCAGCACCCATCTGTGGCATTCCTGGGGAGAACGATGTCCTCCCATCATTAATTCTCTGCCTTGACAGCTAACTCCCTAACCCAGACTCAAGGTGCTCCAAGGATCTTTCCAGACACCCACAAAGTCAACACTGCTTTGGAACAGAAAGTCCCTAACCCAGCAGGTGGGATGGGAAACACAACTTCCTTTGAGTGAGACCTGTTGGGTTTCAGTGCCTGAGGACCAGGGGTGGCTGATCAGAGCAGAGCTTTCCAACATCTCCAAAACATCTTAAAAAAAAAAATAAACAAACAAAACCCAAAACAAAAGGGAAAAAAACCCCAAACACACCCAAGCATCCTTTCAAGTCTCACTACTGGCAGCTCTTTCAAAAGCTTGCCGACATGGTAGGAATTGCCTTTAAAGATGTGCACCCTTTGCCATTAATCACCCAGCCCTTCATAATCCAGACAAGTAATCCCAGAGGAACAAAAGGCATCATCAGGTGTTTTGCTGGTGTTAAAGAAGCCTCTCCACCCCTCGGTGGCAATGGAAGCCAGGGAAGCAAACCCTGCCATGGGGAGAAGTCATGGCACCCAGTGGAGGTCCTGAGCAGAGCCAGGGGCAAGGATGGCTCCCATCACTCCCAGCAGCATCCTGCCAGTGGGCTGGTTGAATAAGTGGAAGAGCACACCCTTAAAAACAGCAATGAGCTCAAACAGTGCCCTGCCAAGGCCAGGCCCCTCTCCCCACCCTTCCCCTGCGGACAGGCAGCATCTCCTGAGGCCAGTTTGGCTAAGGCAGCGTCACCATTTCAGCCAAGGACAGGAGAAGAGCTGCTTTGCCATAAGCAGCAAGAGGAATGCCCTAATTGGGGTCAGCAAAGGGCTTTTTATAGGCATGTTGGTAGGGATTGAACAAAAAGTTAGTGGCTTCATCTGCCCTGGAAAAGGAGCCACTGCCTGACCAGGGGGAGAGGGTACTTTCCATGGGATACCCTTTTCCCTCCAACCAGTCCATGCACCAGCTGGCCACACTGCACAAGTGCCACAATGCCCACTGCATCTCACCATCCAGCTGGAAATTCCAGCAGTTTTCCTGGCTAAAGCTGTAATGCAGTTGCATCTCAAGCCTGGGAAGCACTTGCCTTGCCACATACACGGTGCATGTCCCACAGGAAAGCCCCATGTGCCTGAGCCATGCACGGGACCTGCAGCCTGGAAACTCGGCAGCAGTTCTATTTTTAAACAAAGCCTTTGAAGCCAACCCAACTGGAAAGGGAACAGAGTCATCTTTCTCATGCCTTGGATGGTGCCTGGGGACACGGTGCAGGGCTCATCTCCTCAGGCAGAGCAGGACATCACACCAGCGGTGCCACCGGGGCTGGGTGAGACCTGCTGGTACCCAGCAAGGGATTTGGGAACAGGGACATTAGACAAAGCTACTGACAGCCATGTTCACGTTGTCACCTCTAGGGCTCAGAGCCACACCCTGGCTCCATGCACAGGCCAGATAACGCTGCTGTGAGCCGTGCGGGCTCTGCCGGCAGCTCTGGGAGGATGTCACCGCCCAGTTACATTCCAGTTGTATTTTTAGGTTACCTGCATAACCCTGAGGGCTGGAAAAAAAGTTTGATTTTGTGTTTTGTTAGTTTGCTGTCCTGCAGCCCCATCATGATGATGGAGCACACAGGCTCCCCTCCAAGAAAGCACACATGAGCAGAGAGCAGACTCGCTTCAGACAAACCTCCCCAGCAGTGGCTAGCTGGAGTCTGCACTGTGCCATTATAGGACACGTTACATATGTGCCACAAGTGCTGCTTTGCATCAGAGCTTGTACAAAACTCCAGGGTAAAGGGAGTTATGGTCCATGGGGCACACACTGGAGCAGGCACAGGGCTGGAGTGCAGGCAGAGAGTTCTCTGGAAGAGATGCCACAGGGCTGGACACCATCTCCTTTGCATCCATTGCTCCAACTGGATTTTCTCCCCAAAAACGCAGCAGCAGAGGCTGCATCTCCTCAAAGCTCTGCAGCAGGGCAATGTCAACATGGATCCACCAAGGACAGGCTGGGAGGGTGAAGGGGGAATGCTTGGAATGGGTATTTAACCCAACCCAAACAAACCAGAGGGGTAGGTGGTGCACAGGTTGAGCCAGCCCACAGTACACATGGCCAGCGTGAAACCCATGGCCAGGAGCCATCTCGTGGGACCAGCAGGGCTGCAGCAACCTGGCTGCAGACACTGGCATGCTGCCATGAGACAAAGGTCTGGAAGTGAGCCCAGCCTCAATGCCTTAGTGGTTAGGAGAAGTTACAGGAGCCTGGGCTTAGAGAAAAGAAGGGAGCATGTTTATAAAAACAAAAAACAAACACAGAGAGAAAAAGGAAGGGGCAGAACCACCATCACCTGCACCTATCTCCCTGCAGCAGGTACTCAGCCCTCTCCAGAACACTTCTCCCCTTTGATTTCTCAGCCCACAGGCAAAGCCATGAAAAATTAAGATGTGTCTGGAATTGATGGGACCAACTGGTGACAGTTTCCTGACAGGAGAGAAAACTCAAAGTGTTTTAGGAACAGATCAGCTTCATAGGAGGTACACAGTTAGTTTGTGGGAAAGGAAAAAAATCATTTGACTTTTTGTCAGCTATAATTCAACTCCAGAGACAACTGACACACTTTCTCTATCCAAACTGCCACAATTCAAGTACTTCTAGGTGTCCCCAAAACTCTGTAAGTTTGGCAAAAGAGCAAAGTATTCCCTCTCTGTTTCTAATGCAGTTCTTTACATCAAAATAAATATTAGCTTTCTACCATCCTCCCTCCAATTTAGTTTCGGCAGGGATAGAGTGATTTCATCTCTGCAAATGATGTAAGACAGAGCAGGCACCTGCTCTGAAAACAGAATTTATGGAAGGGAGGGAAAAAAACAAGGAAGGTCTCAATTTCCACAGCCACCTGCTCTGGGAGAGGGCAGAAACAAAAGAGACTAACCCAGGTGCTTCCCTGGCCCAGGGACTTCAGGCAGGACTTTCTTGAGACCAGCACCTGCAATGGAGAACAGGGTAGGAGCTGCTCTGATGGTTGGCAGTGATGTTTCCCTCTGGGACGTGGAGCAATTGCCCACCCCCAGGTTGCCACTTTGCAGACAAAGGCACAGTATCTTTAGAGGAAAACCTCTAACCTCTGGTGGTGATCTCCAGATCTTCAGAGCCATTCCTCTTCCCTGCCTCTCTCACCCTGTCCCCTCCCTGCTCCAGGGAATCAGCCAGAAAACAAATGCAAAAGGCTCATCAAGCCAGAGAGCTGGTACCAAGCAGACAAAGGCAGCTAGAGTCTCCAGTTTCTCCACTGAGTTCATTTGAGAGAAAAATCCACCCCATCCCGAGGTGAAGGGGGAGCTGGGATGCCTCCCTGAGCTCTGATGAGGCAAAGAAAAACCACAGGCTGAGAGCAGCCAAGGAATACAGAGACTGTCCAATTCCCCTCAGGCCACCACTCAGCCTTATCTCCATGTGAAGCCTGTTACCCACTCAAACCTCAGTGCCCCATCAAAAAGCATCAGTCTTAACCACTAATGATGCTCCCAAATCAGGAGAGATGGCAGGTGACCAGTCTGGTCCCCACAACCTGCCTGCAGTAGGGCTGGGAGCAAGAGCTGATGTCGAGAGGGGAGAGTTGGCTCCTAAAACCCACAGGAGAGCTCATCCACAGCAAGCTGGACCTACAGCCTCTTCTCATGGGATTACCCACACCATTCCCCTGACCTGCACCACACACCTCCTGCTCTCCCACCACTGCTCCTCTGCCCCAGAGGACAGACTACATCCACGTTCCCAGAACAAGTCCCACATCCAGCTGGCCCATGAGCTCAGCTCCTGCTGCTCACTGCTTTAGCAAGTTAAAAGATATCACAGAATCACAGACTGCTCTGGGTTGGAAGGGACCTTTGAAAGTCATCTAGTCCAACCTCCCTGCACTAAGCAGGGAAATCTTCAACTAGATTAGATTGCTCAGAGCCTCAAACAACCTGACCACCAGGAATGGTTCTAGGGATGGGGCTTCTACCTCCTCTTTTGGCAACCTGGGCCAGTGTCTCACCACCCTCAGCATAAAACATTTGTTCCTTATATCTGGTCTAAATCTCCTCTACTTTTAGTTCAAAAACATCACCCCTTCTCCTTTTGCAACAGGTCTTGCCAAAAAGTCTGGCCTCATCTTTCTCATAGGCCCCACTGAAAGGGTGCAATAAGGTCTCCAAGCTTACTAAGTCACCTTCACCCACCTGCATCTTTCAGCCCTCCTGCAGGCCAGGAGCTGGGAAAACCCAAAAATGACTGCTTTTGAGCCCAGAGCCTTTGGACTCACTCCACCAGGTCCATATCTCTCCTGTGTTGACAACTCCAGAGCTGGCCCCAGCACTGCAGGTGAGGTGTCCCCAGAGCAGAGCAGAAGCAGAACCTGTTCCCTGACCTGCTGGCCACGCTGCAGGGGATGCAGCCCAGGACACAGTTGGTTTCTGGGCTATGAGGACATTGGCAGCTAACATCCTCTTATCTGAGGCTGCAACATCCCTGCATGGGGAAGACACCTCTTTTGTGGTGGATCTGCCCAGGACCCACAGGACAGCTTTGATACATGCCTGGGCAATGGCAGGGGCTCCAGAGCCCTTCACCACCACAGTGCCACGTGGCTGCAGGCAGGAAGGGCACAGCCTCACTCCACTCTGGGTGGGCTTTATTTTCCCCCTTCCTTTCCTCCCTCCTCACCTACCTCTCTCCAATCCACCTACTGCACTGCAATTTTCTGATGCTCACAGGAGAAAATGTGCCAGGCTTCTCCTAGCAAAGCTGGACTAAAGAGCTGTCACTCCATCCCAGGAAGCCCTAATGCATCCTGCTCATGTCCTGGCTCAAGAGCTCACAGGCTGTGACTCAGTGCAGTTCAGCCTACAGCTTCTCATGAAACATGCTTAGGGCTTCCAAGAACCATGTCTAAAAATCCCCCAAGAGCTAATCTCCCATCAGTGTTTTGGGGAAAGGAGCAGTGCCCTGCAGGGCAGCATGTGAGACAGCAAGGAGAGGGGCTGGAAGGAGAGGTGTGGAACACCAAACCTGCTCCAGATAAAGGGACAGGCATGCTGGCTTCCTTCCCTGTGATAGTTACACATCATTTCCTTCACTGAGCTGCAACTGTAAAACCCCTTGGGGAAATCCACAGTTACTGAACAAGAAATTCTTTGTGGATCCAAAATTAAAGGTAAATTCTTGCAGCAACCTGGAAGGTACACAAAGAAGTCACACGTAGAGGAGAGCTGCTGGAGGAAAAGTTGAGTTGGTTCCTAGCACCTTAGCAAAGCACACACAAAGCTGCTAAGAGTTTCAATTCAAATTCACCCTTAATTTCTGCTTGGTGATTTCTAGAGGCATCTCCTCAAGCTTCTGCTTTAGTCTGGTTACTCAGACATCCTCCAACAAACCAGGCAGGGGCAGGTGTAACTAAAAAATACCTGTGAAAAGCTTCTCTTGAGCTAGAGAGCAGCACCTGCAGAGCATAGGAGGCTGCCTGGCCATGGCATAGCCCTGAGGGTATCCTGGGCTTGAAGGACAACCCCAGCCCCAGCCAGTGCCAGTCATCCTCCTCTGGCACCTACTGCTTACCACTGATGCTTGAGGCCAGGATGCTCAGAGCCAAGCAATCACAGAGAACAGCCCAAACCTGGAGGAAACAGGCTGCAGATGCTGACAAAGAGTGAAGACAGGGAGCTGTAGAAGCAGCAGATCTAAAACACCCACCACATCCTCCTTTCTTGGCAGTGTGCAGCTGGTTCCAGCCTTAAGGAAAGGGGGTGCTGCCAAAGAGACAGCCAGAGCAACGCATGGAGGCTGGTCCAGGTCCATGCAGGTCCCCTGATAGCATCCCCACCCACCTCCCCAGCACCCTCATCCTCCTTTTGGCACTGTTACATCACTTCTTCTGATCACCAAGCTCTTGCTCAAGGCGACAGTAGTCAGCAGGACCATAACAGAACCCCAGCATGGAAAGGGTGGGAGGGGACCTCTGGGGATCATCTAGCCCAAATCCCCTGCTACAGCAGCTTCACCTAGATCAGACTCCACAGGGTTGCATCCAAGCAGGATTTGAAAGTCCTGAGTGAGGCAGGTAGAGATTCAGCACAGGGTGGATGATTTCAATTGCAGGGAGACCAGGGAAACCTCGAAAGCCAACTGAGCACACGTGCACACACACCAAAATGTCTTGCACTGCCCTGCCCTGTGCCAGCAGGGATTTTCTGGGTGCAGGCACAGGGTTTTACAAACAGGCACGTGGGGCTGGGCCTGTCACCTACCCCCAAGCACCTTCTAAAGGTGCTTGGAAGATGACACAGAGCAGCCAAAGCGACGTATCAGCAGCAGATCATTTCACCTTTGGCTGAGGTGCAACTTGGCAGCATGTCAGGAGAGAAACCAAGCAGTCAGCAGCAGCAGGGGATTTTGAACTATGCAGAGCAGCTGTAGTGGTGAGCACATCTGGCTCACAGAGAAAGAGCCACGTCATCTGCAATGACGTGCTGCAAAGATGTCCTCACGTCTTGAGGACAGCACACCCCCTGCACCGTGCCCGACCGTGGGCCACAGGCTCAGGACTGACTCACAGGGACCATCCTCGAGGCTGCACATTCTGCTGCTCCATCACTTCTCTCTCAAGCCTCAATTGTCTCATTCCAACAGCAAGACCTCCATCCTACAGCAAAAAATACCTCCACCGTGCAGGGTGCTTGACCTTCACTGTCTTTAATAGGAAAGTCTCCTGCAGAAAGAGTCAGTTGCATGCAGCAGCAGAGGACATCTGCCTCCAGCTGCTTTGAGATGGATGGCAAACGCCCTCTGGCAAGCCAGGTCAGGGTTCTGCCACCTCCAAGGGCTGCCACTAACACCAGTAAAGACAGAGAGGTTTGCACAGCAGCTGACCTCCTCTAGCCAACTCCTGCTTCATCAGCCATACCTGCGAGATTCAGGCTAGGAGGGAATTTACATACGCACACCACAAAGCAGTATCTAAGTGGCCTGCAAGCCCAGACAAGCTGACACTCCCTAGATAACCTCATCATCCTCCCCTAAATCACCCCCAGCCCGTCCACATAACTAGTCCTGCATGTTTATGATCTGTCAGACACATGACTGTCACCTGCCAAGTCCTGCTCCTTCCCCTCCTGACCCTCTGCCCTGCACCACAGGGCACTGCACCACCAGTCCCACTCACACCCATCAGCAGTAAGGGAGGACAAGGCTCTCAGCACGACCAGAGAGATGCCAACAGGACCCTACCCTGGCTGCAGGGTTTTATGCATTCCTTAGTGGATGTCTGAGACCTTTTATGGGAATGAAATACAATCATTAAAAGCTGATTTATGTTTCCCAAAAGATACAACAGCCACTACAGCAAGGCAGGAGATGAGGAAGCAGGGTACAAGCACCCTTGACAAGGGTGCCTAATAGGCAACTCCTGGGGAGGAGAGGGTTTGAGCACCATCATCATCCACAAAGAGGTTCACCGGATACAAGCAGCTAGGCAGATGCCAGTGCCAAAACCACAGCTAAGGTAAGCAGCCTCTGATGGGAAATTTACTTGTATTGAGCACTCTGGAGGTTTCTTCCTTTCCAAAACTAGACCTTTTTTTCTTTGGTGGTGGTGTAGGGGGAGGAAGGGTGGATGCTCTACAAACAACTTCTGGTAAGTTTTGTCTCCTCCTCATCCTGCCTCTTCTCAAATTATGTTTTTAATGGAAATTCATCTTAAAAAAAATAAATAAATAAGCATTTCACTTGAAATGACGAAATTAAGGGTTAGAAGAGGATGGGGACAGACATAGCTCAGCACTGACCTCCCAGAGCATGGTACAGGCAGAGGCATGGAGGCTGTGGCAGCCCACTGAGTGCTGGACACTCCCTAGCCCTTTGTGCACCCTGCCAGCTCCCAGAGAAGGAAGCAGCAGCCAGGTCATCAACTTCATGCTTCTCCTTCCCTGGCATCCCAGCAAGCAGGGCTGTAAGGCTGCTCCTGGCAGGGTCAGGGCAGAGGCATCCTGCTGCACCACACCCCAGCAGCCAAACAGCTCCCTCAGGACACAACACTCACATTTCAGAGAAACCAAACTCCAGCACTGCATGTCTTTAAAAACAAGACCTGGTGTCTTTTTACACAAACTGGCTCAATTCCCCCAAAAGCTGTTGGACCAGCTGCAGTAATTCCTGGAAGCAAATGGCCTGACCTCCAGTGGAGCACAGTGCTCGCCGTGCTCCCTCCTGACCTTTAAGTCCATGATTCCAGTGATTCCCCATCTTCCCAACATTAGATCCAGCAGTACACAAGGGCAATCACACCACAGAGAAAAGCCCAGCAGCCTCCTGGGCTTGAAAGGAATGTGCTCTTCCCCAGAACTGTCCATCCTCTCTTGCAACAGGTCAACAGAGCAGACAGTGCACAAAGGAGTCCTGTGCTATTACGCTGGTGGATTAATTAAGTCATGTGGACAACACAGCACAGGATTAGTGGGGAAAGGATGCTAGAGACAACCCACCTGCCCTCCCACTTCATCCCACTGCAGGTTCAGAACCTCCTCAGCATTAGGCAGTGATTCACTCCCTCTGGAACCTGCCAGCATCACAAGACCCCCAAATCCTGCCCTTCCTCTTAGCCACTCTATAATCCACATCTCACTTGGGCAGCAACTCTGCTCCAGCCTTTTCCTGGACAGAGAAGTGGCTGCAAGAGGAAGGTGCGGACAGGGAGCCCTGTCCCAGCTCCAGAAAAGAGAGTAGGGACTCAGACCCACTGCAAACCAAGGCCAGCAGGGCCACAAGACACTACTGTGACATCTGAGATAGCTGCAGTCATGCCCAGTAATTAAGGTATTCCTTGGGGCAACGAACACTTAAGACTCACAATGCTGCCAAAGAATCAGTGCAGCATAGTCCTCACACAGATTAGAGACTGTGGGGAGATGAGGTATCTCCCAGGCTGACAAAAGAACAGAAATTTCCAGTTTCAAGCATTAAAAATGCTCTCTGCCCTTTCTCCCACCCAAAACCCCTGGCTAACTTTCAACCTGCACTACAGAGTTTTGTCAGCAAGAGAGGCAGTGAGTAGATTTAGCTCCACACGTACCACCAGCAGTCCTGAGTCATGACAGTAAAACCCCAAACTTTTTGCCAGTGGAGTAAAATTACCTCCAGCCAAAGCAAGTTCCTCTTCCAGCTCTTTCCCCAGCAAAGAGCCTGCCCAGGCAGCACCTTATTAACACCAGTAAAACCCACAGAGCCCCATGTCCACACTGGTGGCTTTCTGGGTCATGAAATCACCATGACCAGAAACCTGCACCTATCCCCAAGCACCCAAAGGGAAGCTCTATAAAGCACACGAGTTTCCTCCAGCAATGACCACCTTTGCAAACAACCAGGACAAAGAAAACTCTAGCTCAGCCCTGGACTGCAGCCCAGAGCTGGGGAAAAGGAAAAAAAAAAAGCAGTAGCCTTCAGAGAGAAGCATTATCCACTGAAAATAAAAAAGCAGAGGAGCACCCCTCCAGGGAGAGAAACAGATTGCTGAAGCACAGCTAAATATTTATCACATCCAACATGATGCTTTCCAGGTGCCCACCGTTATGCTCAGGAGGAGGAGGAGGGCAGCAGCAAAGCATTGTCCTCCCTCTATGATTGTGACAACTAATTGGATGCAAGTACCAGGATGCTTCAACTCCAATTAAAAAAGAACCCTGGCTCCACAGGCTCAGAGCTCCTACCCCTGCCTTTTCTAGGGGTGGTGGCAGGAAAAGTGTGAATGGCACATGAGACAGTACAGGATTCACAGATGACTGAACTGTGTAACAGTGGTAAGCTCCCATGGAGGGCAGAGCCAGAGCATGGAAGGGACACGTCCCCACTGCTTATGTACCTACTCAGAATAGATGCACCACCAGAACAAATACCAGTCCATCCCCAGGTTCTGGCCATTTCTCCCTGCTCATTTTTCTGAGCTCCAGTGTCAAAGGATTGCTGTCTCCTCAAAACACAACCTGATTTAGCCAGACTCTCCCCAGCAGCACCCCTCTTCCCAGAGGAAGATCTCTCCCTAAAGAGAAGGATTTGCTTTTGAATTACTGGGGCATTGGCACTGGGTGAGTCCAGAGGAGGCCTAGCAGGTCTTCTCCTTCCAGACCTCATCTGTGTACCCTCTCTCCCTGCAGCTGCACAGCTCCTTTGTCCAGCAAACTCCTCAGTTTTGTGGGAAATGTGCCTCCCCACCTTCCCACTCCTCCTTGTCCCTTCAGGAGGGGCTTCCTGAAGACCACCAGAGTCACAGCCAACAGCCATGGTGATGGGCACTCAGGTCTTCACAGGGAAACAGAAAACATGCCTTGAGCCCCAGGGGAAAGGCAGCAGCCTGTATTTGTACACACAGTCTTATACAGACCCTGCACCCTCCACTATGCTTCTGCATGCACCCAAAAGCTGCAAGCTCCCCAAGGTTCCATCCTCTTCTGCTTTAACCTCTCAGATACCACACTTCTCCCTTCACAGCATCCATTCCACCAAAAAGGTGCAGACTTTGTTGGAAGACCATGCCCAGGGCCAGCCACATGTTGCAATCTGCAGCTAGAGGCTGTGTCCCTTGCAAAGCTCTGCGAGGAGGACACGGGGCAGCTCTGGAGCTTTGCACACAATTCCTTCCCTCAGTGCCACCCATTTGAAGAAACCCAGTTCAAGGGAGCTTTGGTGACCTGAGAAAACACGGACCTTTTGCATATTTGAATAAACATCAGACTTGACAGCACAAGATAAAACCAAGTGACATTTTCCCACACACCTGATCCTGCAAGATAACTTGGATCAAGCAGATAGAGCAATGGGAAGAGGAAGAAGAAAGCCCCAATCCTTCCCTAAGCATTGCATAATCCCCAGAAGGTGTTTATCTCCCAAGCTATGTTTAGCACAGAGCAAGGCAAAGCTCTCGCCCAGCACCATTCCTATTACCCAGCACCACTCCCATCACCAAGCACCATTCCTATAGCCCAGCAGCACCCCTATAGCCCAGCAGCACCCCTATAGCCCAGCACCATCCCCATCGCCCAGCACCATCCCCATCGCCCAGCACCATTCCTACCATGCGTGTCACAGCCAGCCACGCACATCCCAAAAACTCCTGAGGCAGGAGACAACCCCGTGACTAAGGCACAAAGATGGCAGGTGAGTTTTGGAACACATCTATTAGGGAAACAGCCAACCTGAGAGCTTCAACACAGCAGTCTCTGTGTACCACCCTGATCAACCCAGCCAGCAAATGGAAACCTGAGAGCACTCACTGAATTTCCGTAAGGAAAAGTAGGGAAATTTAACTTCACTTCAGGCTACCCAAAAGGAGAGGCAAGAAGAAGCTCTCACAAGTGCTGCCAGAAGCATCTGCAGTCCCAGCAGCAGGTGCACACTCGGAGCTGTGACCATCCCTAGGCAGCAGCCAGCAAACCTGCTCGGAGGGCTGGCACTGCCCAGGCTGATGCCAAACCAAGAGGCATGGTGGATGGCAAGCAGGATGAGAGGAGAGTTCTGAAGAGGCAGATGTGTTACACACTCAAGCTTGATCTCTGTGCTGAATGCTGTCCCAGTGGAGGCAAAGGAGCCTGGGATCAGATGTGGACCCAGAGCTGCTGGAGTCCAGAGAAACAAGATGCACTCAGCACAGGTGCAACACCTCCAGCAAAGGGTATTTGCAATAACTGTAAGAATGAACCAGTTCATCCAAACCAACAGTCCCATGCAACCAAAAACCTGCAGACACACAAGGATTCCAAACTTCCTGCCCCCGAGGAAAGCACCACATTCCCAGGTGTTCCCACCAGCATCATCTTTAGCTGTCAGCCAGGCTGCTTCCCCCAAAATCCTCCCAGGCTAAGCACGGGCCTCATCTCCTAGATGAGTGGTCCCGCAGCCAAGCTCACCTCTTCCGTCCATGCACACATCCACCCGCACGAGCCAAGTTAAGGGGTCTGGGCTCGGGCGTCTCGGTGAGAGGCTTTTTAAGAAGCCCAGTTGATCCCTTTCAACGCAGGCCAGTGGCAGGAGGCATGTGCTCGTACCTGTGAGTCAGCAGCTCCGCTCAGCAGCACCGTAAATCGCTGCTGATTCACACCCTGCTTACACAGCAAACAGGAAACTCAGGTCCACATTCCCTCCGGTTAAGACATGGATCATTTAAAGGCGAGGGAGTGGGGGGGAAGAAGTCACGCCGAGGTGCGTTCATCTGCTCACATGGTTCCTGACTTCAAGTTTCCAGAGCATCACTCCCGAACAAGGAAAACCCCTCAAATTTTATTCCAGTGATAAGAAAGAGGTAGCAACCAAACTCTGTGTGCTCCCTCCTCTGTCCGGTCTGCGCTCACGGCACTGATACAACCAGCTCTCCGGAGCACCAAGACACCAGCGAAGCCATTCCCTGTCTTCCTCAATCTCAGCACGCTGGCAGTGTCATGCCAGGCCCATGCCTGCCAGCTGGTGCTCACCTTGGGACCAGGCCACCTGAGTCACGGTGATGCTCCATAAATAACACCCGTGACACACGGTCACGTTTGCCAGCCGCGGATGGCAGTGACAATGGGAAACTCCACTACGGTGCTCCCGGCACATGCACCGGCATCGGGTCACAGCCGTGACCCTGTCATGGAACAAACAGCCATGCCATGGGCAGCAGGATCCATGCCATGGGGATGCAGATCATGAGAAGTGCAATCTGCACCACACGGATTGAGATCCATGCCACGGGGATCAGGGTCCACATCACAGGGAGTGGGATCCATGCCATGGGGAGCAGGATCCTCAGCCCTGTCCTTCCCATCTCATTAGCCCAAGATGAAGGCTCTGCTCATCCTTGGCACAGGCAGCTCCAAGCCAGCCAGGACACTTGCAGAGCCGCCCTGGGCAGTTTCTTTTAGGGACAGCCACTCCAGCAGCAGAGATGACATTTGCATGGTGTATCTGATCGCTCTCCACACCACCAGCAGCCTCATCCCCAGAGTCCTGCAGCCTCCTCCTCCCCACACCGCGAGCTCTGCAGCCCAAGGGGAGACGCAGCAGCCCGGCCCCGGCCCGGCCCCAGAAGGCGATGCCAGGCTGCATCCCGCAGCCAGGCAGGGCCGCACAGAGGAAGCCCCGGCCGGCGGCAGCGGGGAGCCCACGCCCGGCGCGTTAGGCAACAGCCCGATCCCCGCGGGTTACGCCAGACCCGACGACGCGGCCGCAGCCCCGCTTTCCCCCGCCCTAACCCTACTCCCTAACGTCCCGGAGACCAGCAGAGCATCGTCCTCCCAAGCCCCGGCCCCGGCCCCGGCCCCGGCCCTACCTCTGGGCAGTGACATGGCTGCAGCAGCCCCGCGGCGCCCGGGCTGAGCGAGGCGCCCGGCGGAGTGCGGCCCAGCACGGCGGGCCCCGGGGAACAGCGGTGGGGCGGGGCGACGAGCGGCAGGCTCCGCCCTCTCGAGCGTTCGGATTGGGCAGCGGGCAGTTGGAGGAGGTGTGGTTACTGCCTCCGACTAGGAGAACTTCGCGGTTCTTGCTCACGCTTGTGAGGCGAAAGTGATGTGGGAGGGTGTTGTTGCTGTGCAACTGGTGTTCCCGCCACGGCACACGAAGGGCAGAAGTGGCGGCTGGGGCGTGGAGACCTGCCGGCAACGTGGCCCTGTGCCTCTTGTCGTATTGCTTGGCACAGTCAAAAAGGGCCTGGTTCCCTCTTCTTGACACCCTCCTGAAGATACCTGAAGATACTTCTACCCATTGACAAAGTTCTTTCTCAACCTCCTCTTCTCCAGGCTAACCAAGCCCAGCTCCCTTAGCCTTTCCTCGTCAGGAAGATGCTCCAACACCTAATCATCTTTGTAGCTCTCTGCTGAACTCGCTCCAAGAGCTCAACCTCTCTCTTGTACAGAGGAGCCCAGATCCCAACACCGTACTCCCAGGTGAGCCTCCCCAGGGTGAGTAGAGAGGGAGCAGCTACCTCGACCTGCTGGCAAAGCTCAGGGTGAGTAGGGAGGGAGACGCTACCTCGACCTGCTGGCAATGCTCTTGGCAGTGCACCTCAGGAGACCACTGTCGTGCACCACACCTTGCCCCACACACCTGGCAGAGGGTGCTGTGCAGCTGAGACCAGCCAAGCTCATCACACCCCCCATGGGACCCTGTATACCATGGGGCCCACCGGTGGATCTGGCTGAAAAATCAATGGGGATTTCTTCCTCTCCAAGTCACTGAGGAATCAATCTCTCATAGTCCAGCAATGAGCTGTGGCACATCCCAGGGTAAACATGGGCTGGAACCCCTCTGCTCTGAGGACAGGCTGAGAGCTTTGGGGTTGTTCAGCCTGGAGAAGAGAAGGCTCCAGGAAGACCTTACTGCAGCCTTTCAGTACTTAAAGGGGACTATAAGAAATATGTGGACAGACTTCTTAGCAGGGCCTGTTGGGACAGGACAAGGGGTTTTGGGTTTAATCTAAAAGAGGGAGATTTACAGTAGATCTAAGGAAGAAATTTCTTACGCTGAGGGTGCTGAAACACACCTGTTAAAGGCTAAGATAACTGGTTAGCATTTCTGATGATATTTGGTGTGCAGGGAGATTGTTGATTTCCTAGTGGCTTCTTATGTTGCAGCCAACAGTGAATTCTTTTTCTGCCACTGAATCCAGAGGAAGATGATATACATGAGTAAAAAGAGAACAGGTTTGTAGTAGGAGTGAGGATAGTCTGAGTTTAATTTATAGTCTGTGGACTTTACACCTTCCCATCCTGCTGAGTTTTGATGCTGAGTGTACCTCAATTTCCATTCTTGCTTCTGCAGTCCCAAAGCCTCAGATCAGGAGAGAAACCTCCACTTGTGAAGCACCTGGAGATTCAAGATGAGTGAACAAAACTCATCCACCCCTGTAATTAGAGCCAGGGCCAGCAGCACTGGCTATGCCTGGGGCTGCAGGTGGAAGAATGGTGCAGCATGCGACTGTGCTTGGGGCCAGCAGGATGATGGGCTGCACTTGCAGTGACACCCCAGGTGCCACCAGCATCCAGGCCAGCTCTCAAAGCCGGTCCCACCAGTCTTCACAGCTCCATGTCCAGCTGCAAAGGTGCAAACATTGCTCTGCTCCACAGTGGCACTCCCCAAATCCCACACCCCAGCACCAGCCCAGCCCAAACCCGTTGGGATCAGGCAGGATGGAGTTCAAACCCCTGTTGTTGATTCAGAGATTTGTACATCTAAAGGCCAGGAAGGTTCACTCTGCTCCCACCTCCTGCTTGCCCAGCCCAGGCAGTGACATCTGCAGCTCTTGCATCAGAGCTAATAACCCTGTGGCTGAACTGGAGTGGAGGTTTTCTTCAGAAAGGCTCCTTGCCTGTGTTCAGAGGCTGGAGAGGTGGTGAATCTGCTGTGTCTCTCAGGAAGGTAATTGCTCTCCTTGTGAAAAAAAAAAAGCCCCTGTAATTTATTTCCCATTTGAACTTTTCTAGCTTCAGATTGCAGTTGTTGGATCTTATGCCATTGCTGGTGGGTTCCAGTCCTCTGCAGAGCCCAGTTCTCCTGGGGCTTTCACCACACATGCACAGTGTCAGTGCACAGTAGGGCACAGCACCAGCACACCAGTCCCATGTGATGGTCCAGTACCAGCACAGCAGGCCAGTAACAGCACAGCACCAGTACATCAGGGCAGAGAACCTACTACACCAGCAGGGTAGTGTCTTTGTGTAGCCAGTTGTTCCATTACCCAAAGACCCCTGGGAAGGGGAACTGGGAAAAGGAAAGGAAACCCCTGACTTGAAATGGAAACAGATTTAATAAACTAAAAATAAGGAAGCCTAGTATTTATACTAATACTACAAGAACATACACAAAGTTATAGTCATGGTAACAAGCTGTGCACTCTCAGCAGTGAATGTTGGATGCTGAGCACTGTGAGCACCACAGCTCCAGTGAAAACATGATGGTCACAGCACCCAGAGAGTTGGCCTCAGGAGCAGGATGACAGGTGAGACTCTAAAGGGATGGTGACCATCAGAAGTGCCTGTCCCCAGTAAACCTAATTTACAGGGAGTGTGGTGTTCATGGTGTGGAATATGTCTGTGGGCCAGCTTGGGTCAGCTTCCCTGGCTTCTGCTCTCCTGGCTTTAGTCCCTGGCTAACTCAAAACTGCTAAAGACCTCAGTCACTCTGGAGACCTGCACACTGTGGCTGGCCACCAAGGAAAACAAAGTGTCATATCAGCTGGGTTCTCACTTCATGGGGTGCTGCTGGCTTCCCAAAACCACAGCTTCCCTGAAGAGAAAACTGAATTGACAATTCTATCCCCGTGAAAGCAGGACAGGTACCCAGGGCAGTATCCTAGAATCAGAGAAACATAGAACTGTAGTATCCCAGGATTATAAAATCATAGAATCATGGACCCATTTGCTTTGGAAGGGACCTTTAAAGGTCATCTAGTCCAACCTCTCTGCATTGACCAGAGACATCTTCAACTAGAGCAGGTTTCTCAGAGCCCCAAACCACCTGACCTGGAATCTTTCCGGGGGATGAAGCATCCCCCAGCTCTCTGGTGACAGAAACCGTAACGCCCGCAGAGCAGATGACCCCGCAGGGCAGCACCAGCGCCCCAGTAACAGAGTACCCAGTATACCAGTACAGAAGACCAGTAGGGAGCACTAGGGCGGCACGGGCGAGCAGCGAGTGAACCCTATCCGGACGCCGTGCCCGCGGTGCCGGGTGCGTGGTCCCTTTAAGAGTCTCGCGACCGTACCAAAACAAAACGGCGGCGCCGCCATTGGCTGTCCCGCGGGCACGTGGCGCACAGCTGGTTTCCTGCGGCCGCGCGCCGGTGGCAGCCCCGCGGCACTGGTTGCCGCCACGGCTCGGCCGCGCCACCGGCACCGTCACCGTTCTTCCTTCTCTTCCTCCTCCTCCTCCTCCTCCTCCTCCTCTTCTTCTTCTTCTTCTCCTTCTTCCTTCTCCTTCCTCTTCCTCGTTCTCCTCCCTCTTCCTCCTTCTCCTCTTCTTCTTCTTCCTCCCTTCTCCTCCTCTTCTTCTTCTTCCTCCTCTTCTTCTTCTTCTTTTTCCTCCTTCTCCTCTTCTTCCTTCTCCTCCTCCTTCTCTTCTTCTTCTTCCTCCTCCTTCTTTTCTTCCTCCTCCTCCTTCTCCTCCCCTTCTTCCTC
>VWZX01006356.1:493283-552273 GCA_013399015.1 Galbula dea
CCCACTGTTTTCCTCATTCTCTCTTTCTCCCCCCGATTTCCTCCCCTTCCTCCTGTTTTCCCCCCACCCCATTTCACGCACCCCCGCTTTTCTCCCCTTTCTCTCCTTCTCCCTCCTTTTTTTCCCCCAGCGCCTTCCCCCTTACACTGCACTTTGCCACCCTGTGTCCCCCCTCATACCCCATCCAACACTTTTCAGAGCCCTCGGTACCTTCCCCAGTGCTCCTGGTTCTTGCTGGTGCCTCCCATCCTTCCTACCCTGCTGAAAAGCTTGGCCTGGGCGATCTAGGAGTCTCTTGGCTCCCTTGGTTGGTGGTCATGCGTGGAGCCCTGTCCTGGCATGGACAGGTTGTGGGGGGAACAGGGGGGCTAGCTTGCCTTCTGCAGGAGCAGGTGCCTTTGGATGAGGAGGCTTTTCAGGTGGCATTCCTGCAGGGAAAGTCCTCAGAGGTGCGAGTGGCCAAGAGGGATACCTGGTTTGGTAGGACCCACAGCATGGAGCCAAGGTGCCATCAGCATCTGTNGGTGGAGCACGATCGGAAGAGGAGGCAGTTTACCGTGCGGCTGAACGGTAAGGGGATGGCGGCACGGCGATTACCGGGCACCTTCCCTGCGCTGCTTTCACACTGCACAGTCCTCTTTGAAGAGTCCCCCTCCAGCCCACCACTGCCTGTAACCCCACAGTTCCTCNCTCTTGGCTCCCTTGGTTGGTGGTCATGCGTGGAGCCCTGTCCTGGCATGGACAGGTTGTGGGGGGAACAGGGGGGCTAGCTTGCCTTCTGCAGGAGCAGGTGCCTTTGGATGAGGAGGCTTTTCAGGTGGCATTCCTGCAGGGAAAGTCCTCAGAGGTGCGAGTGGCCAAGAGGGATACCTGGTTTGGTAGGACCCACAGCATGGAGCCAAGGTGCCATCAGCATCTGTGGGACCACTGTTGTGAACATCTGGTGACGTGGTGACCTCTTCCAACAGCTCTGTCACATACTGGGTGGAGTGAACAAAAAAAAAAAAAAAAGGAGTTGTCACTACAATGTCTCTGTGACACTGATTCTTTTCCAGCCATCCTCTCAATGGTTAATCCCAAATATTCAAGGATCCCAACTCGGATGGATAGTTCAGAAATTATAGAGGCTGTAGGAGGCATGTGCAATAAAACAACAGGAATAGTCTGGATTTTATTTTAGATTCTTCTCTCCCTGCCTCCCTCTTTCATTTTTATTTTTTTCACTTCAACCACTAATTACAAAGTGCAGGCTGGAGGCTCCACAGTGGTGGAGCAAGGAAGGAGGAGACATACGTGCTGGGTGCGGAGAAAACAATTTCACCAACTGCTTATTTTAACCAGAGAGAGATCAAACGAGGTCCCAGGTGATGGCTTCCCACTGCCATCACTGGAGCTGTAACACAGCCTTGTCACTGTCAGCAGAGTTCCTATGTGCATGGAAGAGAGGAGAGAGCTGAGGACCAGCAGGGATTAGGGAAATGGAGTCTTTTTATCGTGGTTTGCCAAATAAAAGCTCTGGCAGACAGGCTGTGGGCTGAGTAGTATTTGGTGGCTGAGTGGGGATGAGTTGAGCCTGGAGAGGATGAACTTTGAGAGTGAGAGAATCAACTGTGGGACCCATGGTGGGAGAGGACCACCATGGCTTTGGGGAAGCCAAGGCCCTCCCCAGGGTTGTAGGTGGATCTCCATGATCTGGTTTGGGTTTTTTCTGCCAGTTCAGGGAGACTAAACCCCAGCTGCTGAAGATGAGCCAGTGTCCTGGCTGACTAACATCCATGTGGGGCAGGTGACCCATCTCTCCTTCTTGTTAGGCATTGGCTGATAACAGCCAAGCCCTGGAAGGTGGTCAGAGGATAACCATCTCTGTGGGAGTTCGTGGCAGGGTGTTTATTTCCTGCACTGCTCTCTTCATTGCTCCCACTGCTGGCATCATGAGCCTCAGTGATGCTGAATGCTCCACAGGTTTTCCCTGCTGCATGCAGGAGAGCAACAGGAAATGGATCAGGCACAGATTTTAGTGTCAATGTGACCTATGTGTCCCTCTGAGAGCACTTTTGTCCCTTGTCACAGCACTGTGGCAGAGGTGAACAGCAGCCTGTGGGGCAAGCCCACAGCTCACACTTTGGTGGGCTCCAGGGTCAGCTTGTCTCTGGTGTCTTGATCCTAGTTTCAGCTAAGTATCCAGTGTGAGTGATGCTGTGGGGAAACAGTGTACTGGGCTAGTGGACCAAGGAGCCAGTCTTTGCTTGTCTCCAGTAATAGCTGGTCTCCAAGCTGGTGGCTTGGTGGTTTACGGTAGCATGATGTTGGCTAGAAGACTTTCCAGGGTGATGTTTTTACCAATCCCTGTAGCAGGAGGGCTGAGACACCAATGAAAGCTGTGAGCTAGTTGTGAATATGTTTGTTTTCAGCATCACTCTATGTTCCTCTCTGCACCCCTGTGTAACCTTCTGCCAGGACTCCCTCCTCCTACACAGGGAAGATGGACTGTGTTTGGTGTTTGCTGGGTTGCCCTCTCTTCCCCTTCCTCTGAGCCCTCAGTGCTGCACATGGCTCCTAGAACTCTGACAGAAACAGCTGCTTCCCTTTTACACATTCCCTTTTTCCCTTCCATCCCAAATGCAGAAACATTGAGAAGCTGAAAGTAAAGCTGATTATAACCAGACCTCCCTGAGCTTCCTTATCCCTCTGAGAGGAGGGTAGAAAGAAGCCCAATTGGATTTGTAATTGGTGAAGATGTGACTAACAGCACGAGGCAGCCAGAACCCTCCTTGTGCAGTGACTGTGTTGGGAAACATCAATTTGTCAAAGCTCAAGGCTTCCGTGGGAATCATCTAGGCTGGTTTTGCCAGGAGTAGTTGGGAGCTTTTTTGGATCCAAGATAATATTTCTGGTCAAAACAAGAAACCCAAAGAGATTCCCACCCCAGAATAGTCAGCTGGTTAGTTCAACTGCTGGCACAGTTGCTTGGGGCAAAGGAACAGCATTTCTTGCAGCAGCCTCTTTGGTTCCTTGATGCCCATCAAACACATCAGGCTCTCCAGTCAGGAGATGGCATCACTGCAGGCACCCAGTGGCTTCAGTACCTCAGGGATGCACAGGCTTCTTACGTGCCCACACTCCCATTCACTCAGTGCTTGGGTGCAGCAAGCTACACTTCCCAAACCTCCCACTGCTCCCTGCTGGGTTTGGGCAGGATCCAGTGGCTGGAAGCTCCTGCTTTCCCTGCTGCTGACCTGAATCTCAGGAGCTCTTTGTCAGGAGTCCAGGCTCAGGTTTATTTTGAAAACTGGAGCAGGTTTTGTCTTGGTGCTTTCCTTCCTGCTGGGACAGGTGCCCTTCAGGAAGGGAAAGCTGCTGAGTTTGCAGTGGGGACGAAGGGGTCTGGTCACTGGACGCTGCATCAAGACATCTCCACTCTTCATCCGTGCTGCAATCATCTTGAGAGAGCTCCTGAACAGGAAACCACTTCAACCCAGCGTGCCCCTGCTGCTGCTCCTGCCAGTGAGGCCCCTCCATCAGGGCTGTGCTGTCTCCGCTTGGCTCCCTCTGTTGTACTCTGTTGTTTCCTCTCCGTAGTAACATGTCAGTGCCTCCCTGGGGAGAGAGGCCAGACCTCAGCGTGCAGTGAGCTCCAGCCTGGAATGCACAAGCTTCTCGGGATGTCTTGTCCTCTTGGCGGCTTTTGGCAGCCACCTTTTGGCTCAGCAGCTAGGAGAGCTGAGCTGCTGCCTCTGGGATTTCCTGGGTGGGAAACAGGGTTGGTGTTTGTTCTCTTCCCCCCTTGCTCTGAGGGAATGGCTTTGCAGCAGTGCCTTAAGGAGGCTGGAGCTCAGGAGCTGCCTGTAAAGGCTGGTGAGCATAGAAACTGGCTCACAGGCAGCCAGGCCAGGCCCCTGCCCAGCTCTAGTCCTGGGCACACAATGGATGGGGTACTGTGGGCTGGGGCTGGTGCAGAGGGAGAGGGAGAAGGTCCTGGGCTGGAGGGATGGGTCCTGCTCTGCTGCCAGCACTGCAGCATCCCCTTACAGGCTCTTTGCATACCCTGGGAGAGGAGGTCACGAAAGGATGGGCTGGAGCAGGGTACCTGTGTCTTCTCAGATGCCTGCCATGTCCCTTCCTCAGCTCGGGGCTGGGGCTGGGCTTGCTGCTTGTTCCCCTGAGGCTCATGAGCCACCCAGCATGGGGACTGGTGTGTGGCTGAGCCTGTGGCACCAAGGCCTCGTCTGTTGTGCTTGGGTAGAAGCTCTGTGCCACTGGTCCTAGTGGAAACCCTCATGGAGAGCAAGCTTAGACCTTGTCCTTCAGCTACCTCTTGGAGAAGCTTTGCGTTTGGTATGCACTCTGTGATTTGAGGGAGGGAGGGAGGGCTGGGGACCAGCTGTGCTGCCATTGCTGCCATTTTCATCTTGCAGCCTCCTCTTTCTTGCTGTGCTGATTTGCATTGACTCAGACTTCCTCGCTGGTGGTGGCCTCGAAGCCGAGGCACTGTGCAGGGGAGTGAGTGTCTGCAAAGACCACGATCAGGCTCACAGGGCACTGCTGGGGCTGGCTGAGACCTCAGCCTGTTCTGCCAATCTCAGTCTGTGCAGGCTGATAAAAGAAAATCCCTGCCCTGAAGTCTAAGGGAACAAGGCAGAGAGGTGGGAGGCTGGCCTGTGGCATCCCCCTTATGCCAGGCTGTGGTGTGGTTTCTGCCTGTGTGCCCTCTCTTTTAGGGGGATTGCAACAAGGTGGGGCTGGGCTGCTCCTCTGAGGGGTCAACCTGCTTGCAGCTCCCCCAGCTTTGCAATGTTCCATTTGCTGGGAGCAGCCTCCCAGGTCCAAGGTACCATGGAGTAGCAAGGCTTGCTTATCACAGTGAGATGCCTCTGCTCCCCTGTCTTTGTTCTCTGGCCCCAAGGAGGCTTTTTGGTGGGGAAATGAGGGGTATGCTTGGAGCTGCTCATGGAGAGCTCAGGAACAGTACTGGTTTGGGGATACAGCCTGCTTCACCCTGATTTTCCCCCTGGGTCCCAGTGAGGATGGTGTGGAGAGGACTTGCAGAGCAGCTGGTTTTGAAGGAAATGGGCTTTCCACCAGCCAGTCCTTCCCCTCCCTTTGTGAGCCATTGGCCACCTTCAGCCTTGCTCAACAGGGGAAGAGAGACCTCCATCTTCAGGAGAAGCTGTTCCTGCAGGACCTGTGCCATGAGCTGGCATCGCTGTGGAGGCTGCCACAGTTGCACAGCCTGAGAGCAGACAGTGGAGACTCTGGGTGGACAAGACTAAAATGAGGAGACCTTACTGCAGCCTTTCAGTACTTAGAGACCTAGAAGAAAGATGGGGATGGACTTTTAACAGGGCCTGTTGGGACAGGCCAAGGGGTGGTGGTTTTAAAATAAAAGAGGGAGACTTAGACTAGATATAAGGGTGAAATTTTTTTATGCTGAGGGTGCTGAGACACTGTCCCAGGTTGCCCAGAGAGGTGGGAGATGTCCCATCTCTGGAATCATTCCAGGTCAGGCTGTGTGGGGCTCTGAGCAACCTGATCTAGTTGCAGATGTCCCTGCTTAGTGCAGGAGGGTTAGACTAGATGACCTTTAAAGGTCTCCTCCAACCCAAACCATTCTATGAAATCCTTTCAGATCCTGGCTTGTTTCTCTTTTGCTGATCAGGGCTTTTTCCCACCTCCAGCCCCTGTGGTGGTGCAGTCCCATGTGTCTAGCTGTGCCCAGCTTACAAGTGTGGCTTGGAATGTTCTTGCCCAGAGGGGTTGCAGGAGGTGTTTGTGGTAACCTTTAAGCATAACCACTCACCTCAGGCTGTCCTCCTACCCCCATCAGCTCCTCTTGCAGGTGCTCAATTTGTGGCATCACATGCCATCTCACAGCAGGGAGCTGGAGACAAGAGACTGGGAGAGACTCAGCCCAGCCCAGCCCTGGGGCTGTGCAGGAGTGGGGACACAGCAGCAATCTCCTCCCAAGCCATGGGGTCACCTGCAGGACCTGCACCAAACCCTGTGGCATGAGTGTCCCTAACATTATGTGCTGGGTGGCTCAGTCCCATCAGTGAGGTGAGCACGTACAGATGTGTTTATGTACTAGACTGAGCAGAGATGTCTTTCTGAACTGAGACCAGTTTTCTACAGCACTGCCAGCTCTGACTTTCTTTGCAGGGCTGGTTGGAAAATCCTTTGGGCTCAGGGTGTGTTCATCTGTGTGATGGTGGCATCCTGCATCTCCTATCCCAGCTGCAGCTTTGGGGTGCTACTGTGGTAGAGAGAATATCAAGGCACAGTTTTTCCAGGGCAGATCTAAGGTCTTCAAACACTGCATCATCTGCTTTAACATGTCTATGTTTATGTGATCCTTCTGAACAGATCATATATAAAATTATGGTTTGGGTTTTGTTTGGTTTTTTTAAGACCTTTTTCTCTGTCATCACTTAGAGAAGAGTTTAGTTTTGAACTTATCAAAGTCTCAGGCAGAGTCTGGGGAAGATTATGGCCCAGGAGGAGAGCAGTGTGGAAGGGCTGTTGTAAAGAGTGTTTTACAGCCTTCAGTGCTGCCAGCTTTGGTGACAGCACCTCCAAGAGAGGCTTCACTGAACATGGTGCAAGGGTGAGGGCACCCAGCTTTGCCTGTGCTCTGACTTGGGTGGGTTTCTCTCAAGTGAGACAGGTCCTGTGCTGCTAGGGAAGAGCTGGAGTTGTAGCTGCTGGCTTGGTTCTTGGCTTGTGTGGGTGCCTGGATTCACCTGAGCTAATGCTGTGCTTTTCCCTTTTTTTTTTTCCCTCTACAAAGATTAGCAGCTGTAAAATGGGGCTCTAGGATCTCATCTGCACTGATGTTGGTACCAGGGAAGAGAGGAGCATTCCTTCAGCCCCTTTCTCACCCCATTACCTCTGCCTGTCCCAGTGGTTCACCCTAAACCCTCTGTCCTGAGACAGAGTATGGGATCTGGGATCTGTAGGGAGACTAAAAGCTTGGCTTTGGTGAACTAGAGGCTGGCAGGGGCAGGACTGATGCCTGTTAAGTACTCAAGGGGGCTGGCAGGGAGGGGAATTATTTATGTCCACCCAATAACAATGTTGGCACAGGAATGAGTGAGTGGAAACTAGTAGGAATACAACACTTGGGCTGGAAATGTGAAGGTTTCTATACAGTGTAGAAAGATTGAGTTTCTGCCTAAAAGGAGCAGGAATAAAAACTTGAGCTGCTTCTCTTGAAACAGACCTCACATAGTCCTATTTCTTGTTCCTCTCAAAGAGAGAGATCAAGTGAACTGGGCTGGAATTGTCAGCTAAGCTGCAATAAAATAGAGTATTGGGCTCAGCTAGAGCATATTGTAAATGTAGATGAACCTTGGGGCCCTTCACCCTCCTATAACCACAGGAGGGAAAGGAAAGGTTTCCATTATTTTGATTGGGCTTGTCCCTTTGATTGGAAGCTTGCATTTCTGAACCTCCCTTTGAAATACAGAAACCCTCTAGAAGTTAAATGTTTGCTTCTGTGCTGAAGACACTAGCTCAGGTTCTGGAGGTGAAGCTGGAAGGGTGTGATTAGCTCTCCCCTCATTTACATGTGCTGAAACTTCTTTTTTTCCAGTAACCCAGCTGCTGTCAGAAAGGTCAAGGTGTCACAACAGGAAGCCCATGTGTGTGTGCATGTAAATGTGTGTGCACAACCCCCCTCACACTGGCTGTGCTTTCTTGTGTGTTTGTGGGATTCACCTCTGACAGCATCTTCCCCAAAACATCTCTCCAAATGCTGCAGCACCAACCCAAGAAATCTTGTCCTGTTTTACATGCCACAACAAAAAACTGCTGTAGAGAGAAAGGAATTGATCATTATCTGGGTCAGCTTTGTCCTGTTTCCCCATCAACACATCCCACCCCTCCCTACCAGCTGCTTTTCTGTCCTAGATGTGTTGTGTTGGCACCTCAGCCTTTGATTCAGGGCTGGGCAGAAGAAGTCCAGGGGCTTGGAAAAGCCAAGCAGATCCACCTCTGTGACCAACAGGGGTGTCCAAGTGTCACCAAAAGCAAAATCTCTGCAGAGACTTAATGCTGCATGAGACTGCCCAGCACCATCGCTCTTTTGGCTTGTGTAGCAGTCCACTGCTGTGTGCTTCCTGGCAAGCAGCACCCTCCCTGGGGACATCTCAAGCCTCACCTCTCTCTCTCTCATTCTCTCTCTTGCATTCCCTAGGTTGCCATGACAAGGCAGTTCTGCTTTATGAGTACGTGGGGAAGAGGATCGTGGACTTGCAGCACACGGAAGTACCGGATGCCTATCGAGGGAGAGGAATAGCCAAGCACCTGGCAAAGGTACAGCCCCAGCCACCTCTTCTCCTGGGCAGAAGCTGTTGGCTGTCCCAGCTGTGGCTGGGGACCCTGGCTGAAGCCAAGTTCCATTGCACTGGTGTTGTATCTCCCTGCTCCAATGGGAGATAGGGGCGCTTGGCAGGGCAGATGGAAATCCGTGGTCAGATATTCCTATTTCTGGCAGTGAGGGGGCTGGGTGAGTGCCAGCATGTCCAGGTTCACTCACCCAGGCTCAGCTCTGTCCTCAGAGAATCATTAAGGTTGGAAAAAACTTTTAAGATCATCAGGTCCAACCATTGATCCAACACCCCCATGACCACTGACCCTTGTCACCAAGTACCACATCTCCACATCTTTTGAATCCCTCCAGGGATGGTGACTCCACCACTTCTCTGGGCAGCCTGTGCCACACCTTAACCACTTTCAGGGAAGAAATTTTTCCTAATGTCTAACTTGAACCTCCCCTGGCACAGCCTGAGGCCATTTCCTCTTGTCCTGTTGCTAGTGACGTGGGGGAAGAGACCAATCCCCACCTTACAGTGAACAGCCTTCATGCCTACTTCACAGAGGGCTGATACAGCACCTCTCCTAGGGGCTGGACCCCCCTCATCTCAAAGCTTCAAGGGTCCTTTTCTTGCCTTGGGCCTTGCTTTTGAGGCTTGCAGCCATGCAAGGAATGCTGAGGAACCCTGACCACAGAGGTGAGGGGGACTGCAGGGTGATGCTTTGGGGTTACAGCTGCTCCCTGGCCAGGGGTCAATGGGCGGCAAAGGTGGCCTTCATCTGACGTGCCTGAATCACCTACATCCACCAGGCTGGATGTGTTGAGGGTTACCTGGGGGGTCTGTCTCCACACACCTCTGGTTAAACTGGGCACCCTCCTGGAGGCTGTGGCAGGATGGCTGTGTTTTCCCCCCAGCTCTCTCCTTTAACCTTCCTCATACAGGAGGTACACGAGGGCAACCTACTCCTTCCCTCAGCTGCATCTTCAGTACAGGAGTCCAGACCCCCGTGAGGCTTCAGAGGAGAGCCCAGGCTGGGGGTGCTGGTTGTAACCCATTTGTCCTCTCTGGTTGGTTGCAGGCAGCCCTGGACTTCGTGGTGGAGGAGGACCTGAAAGCTCACCTGACATGCTGGTACATTCAGAAGTACGTCAAGGAGAACCCTCTGCCACAGTACCTGGAACACTTGCAGCCTTAAGGCGAGGACTGCTCAGGCAGCAGCACTCCTGTCCCTGACGGTTCAACGCGGCCTTCGCTTCTCTGCAGTCTCAGGAAAACCTTCTCCCACACTTGCAATTCCCATTTTTTGATGGTTTGAGGTTTTCTTTTTCAGTGCATCCATGTGGTGCATGAGTGTGGGCATGACCTCTTCCTCTCTGTCCACCTGTGAGGATGGCTGTGGTCCTTTTGGCCCGGCTGGCTCCAGGCACATGTGGTGCCCTCTGGTGCTCTTCCCAAGCCAGGGGGTGGAAGAGGATGATTTTTCCACCAAACTCCATCATGATCCTAGGGGATAACTTGATCTGCACCTAATCCTCTCCTCTCTGCTTGGTGGCAGCTGTGAACTCACTGGGAGATGTTGGTTAGGGGAGCTCATGGGGTACCAGCACCCCTTTTCTCCCAACAGCTGGGGGAGATGTTGTGGATTAAGGCTTGTGGGACAGAGGGAGGTGCTGGAGAAGTCCCAGCCCCGTGGGAGGTTCATCCCCTGCAGCATCTGTTGGGCACCGAGCCTTTCACAAACTCACGTGGGGCACAGATGAGAATGTGTGAGCCATGGTGGCACCTTGGGGGCTTTGCTGCTCTGGCTGTGGAGACACTGGGACAATGACATCTTCGAACCATGTGAGGAGGGGCCTTTGACTGCAGGGGCTGCAGCAGAGCATATGCAGCACGAGTGTGCAGAGGAAGAAAGATGGCTGAATTGCAGGCACTGCTCCCTGGAGATGCTAGCTCCTGCCCAGCCTTCTGTTCGTAGTCCCAGCATGGCATCCCTGCAGGGTCACATGCAGTTCTTCTTGTCTCTGCTCCCTGCTATCAGTGTTTACTGTGCTGGTGTGGACACAGCCAGCTCAGGAGAAGAGCACCAGCCCTAACAGCCAGCCCTGGCCTATGCAATGAAGGGGCATCCCATGCTTTTGCAGGCTCCAGGGTGATTTCCTTCAGCTGAAGAGGAAGGTTTCTCCCCTTCTTCCTCCACTCCAGCTCTGCATCTCTGTCTGCACCCCAGATTGTAAGGCCTGAGCTGTTAATGCATCCTGAGAGCAATGGGGACAAGGCCTCCAGGACCTACTCCTGGCTCATCTCCAGGGCTCCATGCTAGAGACTCCTGCCTCCACATGGATGCTGATCACTTCTTGCAGCCTTTGGACTGACTGAGGGCATTACCTGGTCTCACAGCTCCCCATCCAGGGTGCTGGCAGCATTGTGAGGTCCTTGGCCAGCAGCAGGAACACCCTTGTGTCACGCTGTTACCTCTGTGGATGACGACCCTGTCACACAGCACGGCTCAGCGTTGCCCCAGTTGGATGTAGAGGTAACACTGTGATGAGAGAGCACTGCCTGGTTCTATCTTGCTGCCTCTTCTTCCTTGTCCAGGCTAGACCCTAGAGCATCTCCCCCTGAGCACTTGGGATTTTGCAGTGTCCCAGGGCTGTGGTGGATACAGCAGCTGCTGGGGCCTGCAGCCAGGGAGAATGAGGTAAAGAGCCTTTCTCCTGGAGACCAAATCCAGACCAGCTTATCTCTCAGCAGGGACTAAAGTTTACAATCTGTGTGCCACAGACTGAGTGAAGCCCCAGCCAAGAGGCAGCTCAGCCTGCTCCCAGAGCCCCGTGGCAAAGTCCATGGTGGCAAAGACTAAAGTTCCTACAACCTTCTCTCCTGGTTGGCTTGATTGGAGATGGAGATCCTGTGCCTGATCACATCCAGGAAGGTCCTGAGCTATTCCTCCTGGCCACAGGCTTAAGGCAAAGCCCTGCAACCTGCCTGTGCTTTGGGGCTGCCCAGCACTGACACAGCACAGCCCTCTGCCAACAGACTTGAGTGAAACCTCCCAAACTCCATCCCTGCCCTGCCAGACTGCAGGCTGTAACACCCCTGCTCACGTCCACCACCTGCCTGGAGAGGGACTTGTGACTGGCAGCAGACCCATCTCCAGCTTGTGCTGCTCAGGAAAGGCATCAGGCTCAGCCCTGCCATTGCCTCACATTTCTGCCCTCTTGCTACCTATTTCAGCCTGGCTGTGACCTTCAGAATGGCTTAGAGGGACTGGGAAAGGGTGGCAAGTAAGGAACTAAAGAAAAGGAGCTCAAGACAACATCTGGGCTGCTAAATGTTCACTCTTTAACATGCAAAACACACTTCAGCATCTAGTTACAGGAGCAAGGCTGGCTCTGTTACAGCCGAGTGGTGACGGAACTGTCCTTGCTTTTGATCCCAAGGTGAAGCAGAACCGTCTGCTCTCTTGCAAGCCAAGATAAGACACCATTGTATCTTTGTCACAGCGGGGCTCGGTGCTTGGAAGAGATGTGTGCCTGGTTGCCTCGTGGGAGCAATAGTGTGAGCCTGGTGCTGCAAGCCTCTGCCCTGGTTTTGTGCTCGTTTCCACTGTGTGACAGTTTTCAGAAGTACCTCGTTGTGTCTGCCGCATGAGAGCGGCTCGCTGGAGGGTGTGCTGTGATGGCTGCAGTGGCAGTGTCCCAGCACCCGAGCCCAGCTCTGGAGCTCTTTGTGCTGCTCTGGCAGGAACCTCGTGCTTCCTGGGGCTGGATCACAAGTGGCAATCTCTGCCTTAAATCAGGCACAGCACATGGTTTTGCTGCTGCTTCCCTTCGAGGTGCTACAACCCCTCTGGTGTCTGACCTAGCAGAGATGTGTGCCTGTGTCCGTGCCAACTGTGTCACTGCTTCTACCTGTCCTCTGCCCTGGCCTTCCTTTCCCTGTGGTCTTGGATGTTGGCAAATAGCAATAGCCACAGGTTACCAGCGATGCTGCAGTCCGTGGTGCTCCAGTGATATGGTACTGCCAGGCAGGAGATAGCTTGGGGTCCCTTGGTGTTGGGCAGCTTCTGCCCCTCCACCAGCTGGTCTCTGCAGGAAGGAGCTTTGAGTCCTGTACTGCCCCTTGGTGCTGACTAAGGCTGGAGGAGCTGGGGGTTGTGGACTCTCTCCCAGCAACAGGAGTGTGGAAGTGGTTTGGTTAAATATTGAGGTCCTCAAACCCATTTGAACTATGGACTGGTGGGTGGGGAAATGCAGATTGTTGTCAAACCTGCTTCCACATCACCCAACTTGAAGAACCCCCATCCCTTGTCCGCTCTCCAGCGTTGTCTTCCTCTGTCCATTCTGTTGAATTCGGTGGTTACAATGTGCCTTTCCTTCTCAGGACCTGTTACAAATGACCTTTCTGCTTCTTTGTTTATGTCTAACATTTATCTTTCTCCCTCCTCCCTCTTGTCATACTATAAAATGTGAGCATAATGCATGGAATACAATACAATAAACAGTGTGGCTAAACTGACCCGCAGTGGCTCACTGTGCTGTGCTGGGTAGGAGGCAGGAGGAGGTGCCTGCAGAACCAGGAGACCTCAGGTGTCCCCAGCTCTGTCTCTTCTGGGCTGGGTCACGTTGACAGAAAGCCTGTTTCACAGGTCCTGTCAAACCACTCTGCTCTCCAGGCCATGTCCAGGCTATGATTTTTTGCTGCCTTATTGCTGCATATTCATTTTCTACTTGCATGTAAACAGACTTTTTTATTCCCCCCCACCCCGCCCCAGAAACTATCCTCTAATCTGTTCTAAATCTCTTAGGACAGTGGCTACTATGCATCTATTGGTGTCTTGGAGAAGGTGAGAGAAGAGGCAGAAGTTTGTGGATCTTCATGTTGATGTATTTGGCAACTACTTTCCTACTGCCTAACCTCCCTCTCCAAAAAATAGAGAAAATGCTACTTCTCTCCCTTGTGAGGAAGAGGAGAGCCATGCAGGTGGTGAGGAGGATGCAGGGTCTAAGATGCTTGCTAGGTACCAGGTCTGGTGTTGTCCATAGCTCCCTGTGACTTCAGTCAGCTGCTCCTGTCTTTTCATCACCTGACTGGGATACTACCTTCTCCCATCACGGAGCACCTTGGAGCCAGATCCCAGAGGAGTCTGGCATGTTCCTATTGCAACTGAGCAGGAAGGTATGGGCTAAAGGTATTGTGTTTTATTTCAGGTCAGAGGGCTGGCTGACCTCGTGGTGACTGTGTAGAGCTTGGGGTGAGTGGGTTCACAACTGGTTTCTCTCCTTTGCTGCCTGATCTGCCCCTGCTCATGCTCACCAGTCCTGCCTCAAGAATTCAGGCCAAACAGTCTTTGGGAGTTGTCCTGCAAATGCAGCCTCTCCTAAGCAGGCATTCAATGCTTGTGTTCATTTGTTTAAGGTACTTGAAAACATTAAGGCGTGAAGACATTTAAATAGCCAGGCAGTGGAGTCCTTCCCTGCTGTAGGTGGGCAGGTGACTCAGAGGAACAGAAGGTGCTTCCCTCCTGGGGCCAGAACTCCTCAGCCCTAGAAGCACAGCCCAAGCACTTGGGCTCCCCACACAGTGTGTTTTTATATCAATTCCTAAAGCAGGGTGCAAGCTACAGAGGCTGGGGCTGGTGTTGGAATAGCTGAAACTGCCAGGGCTGAGAGGGAGAAGGGGCACAGCTTATTTACAGTTATGATTTGATCCAACATGACAAGTGGCAAGTGGCCTCTGGGCTGCAATTCGAGCAGGCAGGAGCATGGGGTTTGCAGCTCCCAAGAGACGGCCTGGTAAGTTTGGGTTATAACATGAAGCCAGGCTGTTGCTGGTAACGTGCCCTGTTTACATTCCACATTCCAGACAGTCCGATGCTCCAGCCTGTCCCAGCAGTGCTGCCGCTCGGACATGTGCTCTGCCAAGGCTGGGCACGCTTCCCAAACAGTGCTTGTTCCTGCAAATGCACCACTACCTTCACCCAAACAGCTGGACACCCAAATTATGGCTGAGAAAGCAGTGGTACAGGAGGGCTCTGTGGTCTGGAAGAGCTGCCTGAGAAGGTGGAGACAGCCGCGTGTTTGTTCTCTGTAGTTACATTACATCACTTGGAAGTAACGTTGTCAAAAAGAGGCTTTTTCTAGGCATAGGAAGTGCAAAGGCAGCACCACTCTCTTCTGACATGCACTGTCAGGCTGGAGAAGAGCTAGTTGTGCTGAGGACAGCTGGCACCACGGTGTTACCTCCAGGAAAGGGGAGGCTGCAGAGCAGGGAGCTGCTCTTTGTCAAGGGAAAACTAATTCCAGGGAGACGGGCTCCTCTATGGGGAGGAGCAAGGACTGGAAGCGGGACAGGGCCCTGGTGAGGCACATTATCCAAGCACCTCATCACAGATTCCGTTGGGTGACCCTGCTGTACTGGAGGGTGGATGCAGGGCGAGAGGCTGAAGTGAGGGTGGGTCCCCGGGCACCCCCAAAAACCCTCCAGCATTGACTGCTGCTGCGAAAGCTGTGGCACTGCCAAACCTACATTTCGTTTTCTAGGGAAGCGTTTGGCTATAAGCCAAACCTTATCCCTCCTTAGAGAAGCAGCAGCAGAGGAGCCTCTGTTCCCTGCTTCTCTTTCAGAATGGATTCAAGGGTCTGAACTTGCCCTACCAAAGCCCACTCTCTCCTCCCCAGGGGGGAGCTGCTGCTCTGAGATCTCCTCCTTTGCCTGCCAAGAGAAATCGCATGTTTCTTTTCGAGCAGGAAAACAAAGCAATGCTCGGGCACTGGAGCTCTGCTGACCCTCAGCAAGAGCTAACCCCGCTCCTCCCCGCAACCCAGGCCCAGGCCCCCTCGCCCGTCGCGGCGGCCGCAGCCGCGCCCTCCTCCTGGCGGGGCCGCGGGGCAGGCCGGGACTCTCCGCCGCGCTCCTCCCATAGGCGGCAAGTTCCCGCTGGGGCGCGCCGGTAGAAAAGGGCGAGAGCAGACACCGAGTCAAGGGTCGTGGGGTTGCTTTGCTCTCCGCAGCCGAGCAGTCGTAACAGGGAGTCCCATCCGCGCTCCGGCCTGGCCCCGCCGCCCGCCATCCCCGCACCCGCCGAGGGGACTACCGGTCCCAGCGCTCCCTGCGGCAGCGCTGTCGCGCGGGGGCGCTGTGGGACTTGTAGGCGCTGTCGCTGCCCGGCCCCGCCCGCCGCGCGGCCCCGCCGTACCCGCGCACTCCATTTCCCGCCGGGCAGCGCGGCGGGCCCTGGCCCCGCTGGCGGAGACATTTGCGAGTCGAGAGTCTCCAAGATGGCGGCGTGGGGAAGGAGGCGCGCGGGCCCCGGCGGCAGCAACAGCGGTAGCGGTCGGGAGAGGTGAGCTGCGATTGTGGGCGGAGGGTGGGAGGCTACTGGGGCGCCTCGGGGCGGGAGGGAAGCCGGGAGGAGGTGGGATGCAGGCGTCCGGGCCTCGCCGCGACCCCGCGGCAAGGGCGGGGGCCCCGCTGAGGGGAGCGTGGCCGTGCAGGGCAAGGCAGGCAGGCTGGAGGACGCGGCCGCGCTGAGGTGGAGCTGGGGCCGGGGTCGAGGGGCTCGATCGGTCTGGTGGTTTCCCGCTGCGAGAAGGCGCGGGATGGAACCGAGGAGCAGGCCGGCGGGGCCGGGGAAGGTCAGCGCGGCCCTCAGCCCTTCCCGCCACGGGGATGCGGCGCTCGGGGCCGGGGTGGAGGAGGGCCAGTCCCGGGGAGTCTCCTTCCACGTCTATTTTTAAAGGCGGTGAGGGCAGCAACGAGTCCTCCAGGGTGACCTCCTTCTGCGGTGGTTCTGGCAGCTTGAGGGGTCAGCGCGGAGCCGCCTCCCTCCCCCCGATCCGCGGGACTGGGGCCGGGGCGCGCTGCGGTCACACAGAGCTCTCTAACGCTCTCTCTTTGCCTCTGTTCAGGGCGGAGATGCAGCTAGGACATTCTGGAACTACCCACAGAGTAGCAGTAGAAGTTTGGGAGTCGTCTCTTTAAAACGACAAAAAGAGACAGAGGAAAATCTTGTCGAGCTGCTTTAAAATCCCTGTGCGCAGTTCCATCCTTATTCAAAATGCCTGTGTTCATTCCTGTATTTCCTTACGTTGGCATTTGCCCCGTTTTGCCCCAGGGCTGACTGATGTAACCAGCAGCTGCTGAAAGCTGCTGCATTTATTGTGAGGAGTTTTCTTTTGTCCTGCCACATTACCTAGAGATTCTAATATCCCTCCTAATTTTTGCTGTGGCTTTTGCCTCATTTTGTTCCCTTGCTGAAATTCAACAGTATTCTTTTTGATGGTGTTGAATCGACACAGCCAAGGAGAGCCACAAGCAACCCATAAAACACTGGCGCTAATGTGAATTGCAGGAATGTTGTCTGTGTGCAGGGAATGTAAAAGTAATTGAACTGGAAGAACCAATGGAATTACTGCATCATTGTAGTTTATATAAACAGCTAAGAATACCACCGAGCTCTGTGGCATAGTGCTGAAGCTCCCTGCACCCTGTGCTGGCACCAGCCCCAGCATTAGGCACACGAGGTGTGGAGTTTTCATGTGGTAGTCCTGTTCTGCCAGCAGATGTGAAGGAAAACCAAAATACATGAAAAAGAGTACTTAATAACTTCAATGAAAATTATTGTACTAGGATGAAAATTGATGCAGACTTAAAAGTGAGTTGTTACTTTGCAACTTCATCTGCAAACTCTACAATAATCTAGTTGTAGATGGAGGTGATTTGTTTGTTTTTAAGCTATGGTTAGTCTTGATCTCATGATCAAAAATACCTAGTCATAAACATGAGTTACTCCATGAACCTGCTGTGTGTATTATTTTTCCTTTGCCAGGGAGAACTGTGTAGCTCAGTGTAAGCAGGCACAGAAGTGCCACAGCACAACAGCTAGGCCACTGACCGGTTTCACAGCCCCTGTCCAAAGGTGGTGGTTCTTGGAGGTGTCATCCTGTCCAACCGTGACGGAGAATCGTTCTTCTAATAGGTGTGGGGTGATGTCAGATGGGCACTGCTGCTGCCTTGTGATTGCTGAGCTGGAGATAATGCCTGACTGAGCCTCTGCCTCTCTCCATCGATGGCTCATCCTAAATCACACCTCCCGAGCTCGTTTGGCTGCAGGTTGTGTAAAAGGCAGTGCTGAGAGATCTGATGTCACCGAGTAATGACATATGCTTTTTAGACAGTGAATACACATTTCTTACACTGGGCAGGATTCTTGTTCTAAGACACATTCCTTTAAACTGAATGTGCTAATCCAGCTTTCCTCCAAAGTGAGCTGCTTCAAGGGTTGGTGTTTTTTTTAAGAGTTGGCAGCCAGCTAGTCTAAAAGGCATCTGTATGTTGGGAGGTGGTCTGAGGAGACTTAGTAGTGAATAAAATACTGTCTGCTGGTAGACTGGACCAGCTTTCATTTAAAAACAAAATTCCAACCACTCTGTGGAGACTGTATCCCTTCATAAACGACTTTATTGATACAGAGAAGTCTGTCATTGGTCAAGAAATGCTTTCCTCAGTAGGAGTGAATGTAAGGACATTAAATTTCAAAGGATGTTGGCTGTGAACTCCAGCTGGCGCTCTGCTGCTGGAATAATAAGGTTAAACAAAATAACCCAAAAACACTGAAGAGAACCAACTAAATATTTGTTTTTCTTCTTTCTGGATAGAGTCTTTAATAGAGATTTTTCTAAAGGGAATTGTTAATCTGTACACCAAAACAACATTTTCTAGAGAACAGACACTGAATTGTTGCTGGTGTTTTCATATAAAATTGAGCACAATGACTGCCAGAACACAAGACAAAATGCCATTTGTTCCCCTGGGAGATGTCCTGACAAACTCCAGAAAGAACAACTTTCATGTCATCACCACTGCTTGGATTGGTTTCTCTGCCCCCTTAAAGAGCTCTCTCCTTTCACTACCTGCACTGCTCAGATTTCTGGTACTCTGTGTTTGCTTACAGCAATGATTGACCTGTTTCCATTAGCCTGGCTAATCATTAGTTGGCTTAAAATTGACACCTCTTTTTTGCTGTGGTGGCTGGAGTTCTTTTGTTATGCTCTGGTGATGTTTTCCTCAGTGTTGTCTTCCCTTGCTGAAGCTGCTTGAAGATCTCACCTCTGTTTTCTTTCCTGTTTTGACTAAGGTACATCTTTTGGACAGAAGTCTTGCTTTATTGCTATGCTTTTCCTGTTCTTCCCCTGCTCTAATGTGTGCTTTGGCAGCCTGTTGAGAATGGCCTTCTTGCAGCTGTAGAAATAGTTCTTAGTGGCCTGAGACTGGTAGATTGTGTGGACATTCAGCAGAGGAACAATCCTTCACGTGTTTAACTTTGGATGCGTTTGTACTCTCTGTATGCTGCATACTGGAGCTCTCCTGAGTGGGGAAATACTGTGTTGAATATGACTTTGAGGTGGAGTATCTCCACTGAGAATTAGAGCCAGACCACAGCTCATTCCTTGATCCTGAAATTAAATTAAATTTCAAGAAGGATTTATTTGAGGGAAGGGAAGTTTAGCATTTGAATTTGTCATGCCTTGACTTAATTGACTTAAGCTTGGTAATAACCCCAGACACTGTGCTTTGGCCATCAGCAATGTCCTTTTTCTGCAGTTCACTTTCACAGACAGCATAAAGTCCCTCTGTTAGGTTGCTAAACTAGATTTTGTGTGTGTGCTGCTTGTGACAGGCATTATCACACTGCTGCAAGCCTCTCCTTTCTTATTTTTGTACCTGCTAATCAGGGTCTTCATTTGCAGTTAATCTGAACATAGGTTTGGTGCTCTGAGCAATGCTGTTGTCCAGGAACATTCTTCTTTTAAAGCAAACAAACAAACGTGACCTATGTGTTATGGGAGGGGTTTTAAAACCTTTCTGTTTTGCACAGAACTGTACCTGTGCTTTATGCAGATGGAGCTTGTTTCTAATTGTCATTCTGAACGTTTTTGCAGCACTGAGATAGTTGGATGACTTGAAACCCTCTCCAAAAGTATATCTGGCAGATGGAGGCACACCTTTAGACTGAGGACAGCATGCCGGGGAGGCTCAGACGTTCTCCCTGCAACTGGACAGTGGTAGGAGGATGCTGGGGTTTCCTCCAGAGTGTTCTCATCTGCCCTGTTTTCAGAACTCTGTTCATTTGTTTCTCTTCCAGTTGGCACCTGGTAAAACTTAAGGTGTTTTCAGACTGAGTAGCATTGGGCCTCTTCCTTAGAAGGGTATTTATTTCTTCCTCCATAAAGACTATCTAGTTGAAATTTACATTTAGCAGACAGGCTGCTGTTTTCAGGAGGCAGCTGGGAGACTGCTTCCAGGCTGGAGGGAGAGCAGTGGAGCAGCTCTGAGGGTTAGAACTGGGAAGCTGCTGGAGCTGCTATTGTTCACCAGCTGCAGCACCCCTCTCCTGGTGCTCTCTGATATTCCCATGTTAGGAAGATAATCCAAATGTAATTTGAAGCTTGCCCTATAGCTACGACAGACACTTCTGCCCCTCCTGCTGGTGGTAGCTCTGTTAACAACTGATTCCTTCCTTACAGCCATCAGTGACTTTACATTACTTTCATCTTGCTGTGCTTAATAGTTGAGAGGACTGTCATGTTTCCCCATCTCACTGACAAATTGTCCAGCAGAGAATGGATGAAGCTGCAGTAGAGGAATAAACTATTTGGTTACAGGTCCAGACCTATTCTTACAGAAGAGCTTTTTGACTTAGCTCTCTTTTTGGGGTGGGGAGGCAGGTCCTGGAAAATTATTTGATTGAGTAAGGTTAGCAGCTGATTTTAGGTTCTGATCTGTGCAGTAAATAGTGTGCTGGGCTTCTGAACATGCAGCAGCAATGGTTTATGGCTTCTGGAACCAGGTCCTCTCTGACACTGGTTGTTTACTGTTCTTTGAAGTAAAATGGAATCTCTATAAAATCACCACACTTCATAGTGGGTGGATGCCAGCTTTGGAGTTGATTGCATAGCTCTGCATTTCTGTTTGTCACTGCTGGGGGGTGGGGGACAAGCTCCAAAAGGCCAACTCCACAGCCTGCAGTGTTTGAGCAAATCCAGTTGCTTTGACTGGATTTGTTCCTGTGCAGCTGCTGTGTTCAATTGAAAGGCTGTGTCAGGAGAGATTGCCTGTCTGGACTGAGGTCCTGGGTCCTACTCTGCATGCCAACAAGGTCTAAAACCTTCTCAGGCCCATGTATCTCATCTGTATCTCTTTCTATAGTGTCTGAAAACACCAGTTTTCAGCTTTCCATCTTCCAGGAGCAGCCAGTTCTTTTGTGAAAATATGTGATAAAGCCAGCTTCCTGTGTAACAGACTTTCTGCTGTTGTTGCTGACTCTTCATGTTTCCTATTGTTTCAGCAGCTAATTTTTTACTCTTTGTCCTTTGGTTTTGGATTGCTTGTTTCACTATTTGCACCTTCACCACTGTGATAGAGATTTCTTCCCATATTAGAGGAATAATTTGGAGAAACAGCATAATCAAGGGGCCAGACTCCATCAAGGGTGAAGCCTCTGTGCTGTTTATTTCCTAGTTGTTGGTGGTTGTTTTTTAATAGAATATATTTTAAGATCTGCTTGTTTTGGCTTAGCAGGATTGTGCTTTTCTTGACTGTATTGTTACAAAGCCCCAGAGCCTGGCAGGCCAAAAGATTTCCAAGGAGGAGGTGGATGGTGCTGTCTCTGGCCAAAGTCTGTGGGATTCCTGCTCTTTGACAGGTGGCTGTTGCTTGTGGTATGGCTCTGTTTGTGAAAGGAGAGAAGGGATATTCAGAGAGAACAGTCAGGATATGAGTGGGGAGAAATAGGGCTTACAGGGTAGTGCCACCTGGACTGAAGCTGAGCCTTGAGAAATCCCATGTCATGTAGTTACTTTATTTGGTGATCTTGGAGGTCTCTTCCAACCTTTGTGATTCTGTGGCTTGTTTGCTAGAAGGCCAGTTCCCCATGGGCAGAGAAGATGAGCTTGCTTTGCCCTTGTTTTCCCAGTGATGTCAGGAAGTTCCTCGGGTGACTAGGCTATTGTGCTCTTCCTAAGCCTCTGCAGAGTCTTGGTTAAATTTGGATTCTGCTTCTCTGTCTTGCAGACCCACGCTGCATGTTCCTGAGTGTTAGAATACACTGAAAAAGCTCCTTGGTAGGAAATGCTAATTTTATCTGGAGGGTTGTGTTAACACTGGGTCAGCTTCCAGCTTGAAAATGCTTTTCAGCAGTAGCTTTTCCCTGAAGTCATTATGCCTTAGCAAGTGCTTTCATATAGTTATTGGTGGTACAGAGTTACCTTAATTCTCAGCATGTCTTCAGTAATGAAGCTGGAATTTTGATTTGGAAGAAGCTGCATTTGGAACAATTGTCATTGAGGGGATAAAAATCCTTGGCAGAAACCACTACTGGCTGTGTTCTCCATGTATCAGTGTAACACCTGGTTAACTAGTTCTTTGTTAGAAACTCCTCTATGTTAGCTGATACACTTAGTTATATTAGATATTTAATACTCTAAAATTTCTATATAGGTGCTGTCCTTCAGAATTTTTCTTCAAATGCTTGCCAGTTCACTGCAGAACATCAGAGCCCACCACATCCTGTGCTGAAAGAGTTAATCATCATTTTCCAAACAGTCTCTGACAAGAGGATGGCCTTAAAGAAGCCCCTGGCACACACAGCAATCAGATGGATTTCTTTTTTCCTTTCTACCTGTGAACAGGCCCAGAGGAAAATGCAGTGCACTGCAGAGAACTCAATAACTACCTTACAAGTTTCAGTTTTTCCTTGTAGTTCATAGAAATTCCAGCCAGACTTTTAATGAAACTGCTTATTATTCTGCTATGAGAGAGGCTGGTGCCTCTTGGGTCCTGCTGTTTGATATGGTTGCTGCTGTTCTCAAAAGCAGCTACTTCTGGCAACAGCTTGTAATTTAACAATATTCTTGATTACAGATGGCCACTGCACGATCCCCTTTACAGCATGAGTGGAGCTGCACATTAAGGGTAATGGCTGCTAACACAGCAGCTTGCAAATGTGTATTTTTCTCCCTTATTTTCCATTGTGTGCACAAAAGTGCCATTGTACTCATGGAGCAGAAAGTGCTGGTTTCATTCTCCATCACAGCACTGTCTTGCCTCCCAGTACGGGGAGGGTCTGAGTGCTGTTGGGATGAGGTTGTTTTGTCTGCTGGGATTAGGTCAAATAGGTGTGGGGTTTGTTCTCCTTCTGCTAAAGGAATCTGCTAGATATTTTTATCCCTGAGAGGCCACGTGCTCAGTTTTGTTCTGGTTAAGCACAAGTATGTCAGAAATAGTTTTCTTCTGCTTAAAAGGGATTTTGCCTTGTTCTAATGGATAGGTTTTTACCCTTTCTCAGCACAGGTGAAAAGTTGTAGCTCTTTTTTGTAGCAGTTTTACATTAATGTAGCTGCAGCTGAGGTGATGTGCATGAAGAGGGTGGAGGGAAGGTGGCAATGGATGTGACTTCAGGTAGCATAAGCTGCTGCGTAGATGGGGGGTGTACCAGTCTTCTGAGTCCCCTGTCAGTGGAGAGCATGCCCCTAGGTAAAGCAAGCAGTAGCTCACTCTTCACTGTTAAAGCCTGCCTGGGGTTGAAGAAAAAAGTTCTTTTCTTGCTTTGCTGCATCCTATTTCAGGAGAGGGAGTAAACTTCTGTAACAGAGTGCTCCGCTACCTTTTTCCCCTTGTTTCTTGGCCATCTTTGTTGGATTGATGTAATGGAATTGACTAGGGACTAGGTTGGACTGACTCAATAGCAAACTGCATCAGTGCCAAGGAGGTAGTCACTGTGAGGAGAAAGCAAACATACTTACCCTAAAATACTTCCTCTTAAAACCTGCCAGAGCAACTTAATGGATGGAGGAGCTCATCCTCTTGATGATCTGCTAGTCTTTATTTTCTGTGAAGACTCCTGAAGTCTCTGTGATTCACTCATTGACGTGGTGTGGTCACAAAGGTGTGTCGCTTCTCCAAAAACACTGCTTGGGTATCAGTGTGAGGAACCATTTCAGGATTGTTAACAAGATCCTGTTTTCTCTATGTTCTAGCTCCTCCAAGTTAGGAAAAGGTAAGGAAAACCACATTGCCTTATTTTGGGATGACTTTGTGTACAGCAGGGTGTGAAATTTATCTTGAGACGACAAAGCTGCCTGTTGGTGACCAGAGGCAGCGACTGCCCTTGAGGGGCTGCCCTCACTTGGGGCATTTTTCAGTCCTGTTCTCCCAGCTGGGTGGGTAGAAAGTCTTGTCTTGAAGCTCTGTAGTTTTCATTCTTTGTTTCTTGTTCCCAGGGTCACCTTGTCCTCCACGGACTGTTACATCGTCCACGAGATCTACAACGGAGAGAACGCTCAGGACCAGTTTGAGTACGAGCTGGAGCAGGCCCTGGAAGCGCAGTACAAGTACATAGTGATAGAGCCCACTCGCATCGGGGACGAGACTGCCCGCTGGATCACCGTGGGGAACTGCCTGCACAAGACAGCAGTGTTAGCAGGCACCACCTGTCTCTTCACCCCTCTGGCGCTCCCGGTAGATTACTCTCACTACATCTCCCTGCCTGCTGGCGTGCTGAGCGTGGCTTGCTGCACTCTCTATGGCATCTCTTGGCAATTTGATCCCTGTTGCAAGTACCAAGTAGAGTACGATGCCTATAAACTCTCCCGCCTGCCCCTGCATACGCTCACCTCCTCCACTCCGGTGGTGCTGGTGAGGAAGGACGACCTGCACAGAAAGAGACTGCACAACACGATAGCACTCGCTGCCCTGGTGTACTGTGTAAAGAAGATCTATGAACTCTATGCTGTATGACTTCAGCAGGGAAGAGAGCAACCCACAAAAGACAAGTGTATTAAGACTCCCGCGGTAACATTTTGTTTTTCCTCTTTGAGAAGCAGTGGAGACTGGGAAGGATTTGGTTTAAGAGAGCTGTTGTTTTTAAAATAACACATCACTGGTGCACCAAGGGTTTTTCAGTTCTTCGTTACACTTAAGATGTGGATGTGTGGTGACTTGAGAGCTGTATGTTAGGCCATGGGAGTCCAATCCAGCAGCGGAATGTGGATGAAAGAAAGTCAGAGAAAGAGGGGGGGGTGAGAGCTGCTTTTTTTTCCCTTTCCTTTTGGTTTTTTTTGTTGTTCTTTTGGTTTTTTTTTTCCTTTTTTTTGGAAACATTTAAGTATATTGTTTAATTGTATTACACAGAACCAGCCAGAAGTTATCATTGACTATTAAAGGATGAGAATTTCAAATGCTTTTGCTCTCTTGTTACTGTTATCATAGTTCCCTTTTATGGTGTGCTTCCAGGGGATGGAGGCTTTGCTGTGAGAATGCCCGTGCCATGGTGATAATTATTTATGCATGCTCACCCACAGACGCATTGCATGTGGCAGCAGCATCATGTCACCTCACAGCAGCCATCTCTTGAAGGGATAGCTGTAGAGTGTTGCTTCTTCTCTTGCTTGACTACATGTGTTTCTTGGAAGAGCATTATATGTTATTCCAGTGTTTATATCCTTTTAGTAATTACTTAAACATCAATGGGTGGGGCTAAAGTTGTCCCAGTCCTCTGCTGCCCTGCCACCTCTGGCCATTGCTTCTCAGAGTGGAGACAACACTTAAGTTTCCAGCTACAAACACATTCTGCTCAGTTCCTCTGCAGGTTCCTTCTCACGTGGACACATCTCCACAGAAGTGTGTTGTGCCACATGCAGCTGAGGAGTGCTGAGGTGGGAGTCCAGCTGTCTCTGTGTGCTGTTACTGCTGCTGACGTTGGGATGTCTGTGCCCTGACTACACAATCTCACTGCTCTTGCTTGGAACAAGCTTCTGGAGCTGCCTGCTGCTGCTGCAAGGCGTCCACGTGATCGTGTCTTGTAACTGTGCTAGCTGAAATTTTAGCATCCAGTCTTATGTGTTAATTCATCTTTCAGCTCCAAACTGTCAAAATCTTGCCCTTGGAAGAGGAAGTACTTACTGTTTTGCAAGATCTGCCAGTTTCTGTTAGAAGATAGGGGCTTGCTTTCTAGAATCTCCTCCTCCCACCTGATGGAGAATAGGCATGGTTTGCATGTACAGAGCCAGCTTGGCGCAGCTTCAGGTGTTATGATCCAAGTACAGGAGCAAAGCCCTGTAATAAAACCTGCCTGCACACAGGTGTGCTCCTTGCTTCTGTGGCACTCACACTCTGACCTCCACAGCTGAAGCACTGACCTTGGAAGGGAGTCTCAAGAGGTTGGAAACCACATTCAGTTGTTCTATCTTTAACTTTCCAAATTGCAACAGCAGGCTTGGAAGACTCCTCCTCACCTCCAGACTGCAGCAGGCTTTTCTGGCCACGGTCCCAACTGGTGCTTTTCTGCTGATTTGGCTTTTGTGTCAGCAGGACATGCATCCCAGTTGTGTGCCTGCTGGGCACATGGGGTTTGCCAGGAGTTCTGAGCTTTTTCCCTCCTGCTCAGGCACTCGTACCAGAGCTGGCATGCAGGCTGGAGGAGATTCCAGTGGCATCAAGACACCTCTAGGTGTCAACAGCCCTTTGTCTCTCTTGGTGCTACAGTGGCTGAGTTGTCTCCCTCCAAGGTTACAAGAAGCTGGGATCCAGAGTGTCTCTATTTATAGCAGCAATGTACAGTTGCCTTGGCAGAGCAGAGAAGAAATGCAGCTACTTCATCTTTCTGTGATTAGGCCAAGACTGCTGGGCAGGCTGCCCCATGACTCCTGTCAATTGGATGGATTTTAAACTAGTGGCAGATCTGCCATAGCTAATATGTCCTTTATTGCTGCAGAAGGCCCTGAAATATCCTTGTGCTAGCCACACAGAAGACATTCCTGCTCCTTTTCAGTCAATGCAGAATCATTGTAAGGGCTGTCTTTCTTCACTAAACCTCTGAGGTCTTGGCACTTTGTGTTGAGCTGGCTCTTGGCTGGATTGGTCACTGTGGCAGAAGGACTAACCCTTGGAGGCTCCCTAAACACATGGCTTGCATCCAAGACTGGAGTTAAATACAAGAGAGTTTTCTGTGGTCTTTTACTGCAGGAAGCAAAGTGAGAAGTCATCTTGACTGTCACAACAGGTAGGTCTGTTTTAAAAACCCATCCTTCACTCCATTCTAAGGTAGAGGGGACAGATGAGGGGTAGGGAGGCTTGTTTGACAAGAAATAGTAATGATAACTCAGCTAAAATGCTTGGTGACATCCTGGCTGTTGGGAAGTCAGTGCTGTAACTATGCAAGGTGACCAGGGAGAACCAGAGGGGTGTGGAGGGCTGTGTATTTCAGGGGGTTGCATGAGATGGTTGCTGTACCTGCCTTCCCCCATGCTGCTCACTGTGGGTTAGTGGCTGGGGACAAGCCTCCCTTTCAGAAGCCCCACACCTTGCTGTCCATCCTGACTGTCACAGAGGTGCTCTGAAATGGAGAGTGCTGCAGTGCTCTCAGCCACAGAGGGAATTTCCTTTCCAAGAGGAATGTTGTCTTCTCTGGAGACTTCCAAAATCTGCTTGGAGGTGATCCTGGGCAGCCTGCTCTGGGTGACCCTGCTTTAGCAGTGGCCTTGGACTAGATGATCCCCAGAGGTCCCTTCCAACCCTCACCATGCTGGGATTCTCTGTGTGCTCTCAGTAACCTCTGACTAGAAGCTGTAGTTCAAACAGTAACTACAGCAACTCCCCACAGGTAATTTTTTTCCCCCAGGCCTGATGTGTTGCACCTCTCAGCACCCTGGAGCCTGTTCAGCATCTCCTTGGACCTTCCTGGGCAGCCATGACCTGAAATCCCAGAAGACAGAGAAGCTGGACAAAGAGTACTGTATTTTACCAAGAAATGAAGGACGTGAACATGGGAAACATGAAAGGAGAAGCACAAGTAATGCTTACAGAGATTCCCCTCCTGGAGAGGGAGAGAAGGTAATGCTTTGGTTTCCTATCTTAGCAGTGTAAAAGATACATCTGAAAGCTTCAACTTGTAATTTCAACCCTAGGCCTTTATGTAACTGATCTGCAACCCCAGCCACACCGAAAATGGTAGACGATGTGCAGTACTGTGATCATTAAACATGTCCTGGTCCTTATCTGGTATGTATTCTTAGAGATCTATAAATATGTGGTGGTCAAGAAAAAGGCTTTTTGAAGGAGAAGGTCCTGCTGAACCTGCACATCTGTATCAGTTTTGGTGTGACTAATCCTGTGTGGATTCACACTTTGCCTACTGGATGCTAGCACATGATGTAAAGAGGGCTGGGATGAAGTAGGTTGTTCTCCCTCTACTACTGGTACAGTAGTACCTTACAGGAATGTAAGAAAAGGGAAACAAAACCCTCCTGTTTTCCATTACCTGCTGTGAGGAGCTGAAGTAGAACCAAAGGATTCATTTTGTAGCACTGTCATTTATTTGTCATCAGATGTGCACTCACAGGGAGGACATACAAGGCAGTACCCATGGAAAATGCTGCTAAGTGCATGGAGGTGGCAGGAGAGGTCTGCTCCTTGGCTCCTACTAGTAGGCTTTATTTCAATTTTAAGTTAAAAAAAGAGTATTTCTGTCCTTGCTAAATTCTCTGTGCAGCCCTCCTTTCCCTGGTGGTGCTGGTATCCCTCTCACGAGGAGAAGGGGTGAGGGATGGAATCCAGCACTCCCTCAGGCTGGCAGTCTCCCTGAAGCCTGTGATATGTGAACCCCACTGGATGTGATCCTCAGTAACATCTGTGATTACTTTTCAGCCAGATGAGAACTAAGGTTCTGTTTCCTATACTGTCCACCCTACACAAACAGGAGACACACTCCTGCTTGCCTGATCTGTGCTCCTGGCCTGCAGCTGGACTAGGTGTGGACAGGATTTCCACACAACAGCACACCGTGCTGTGCTCTGTCTGTTCAGTGCTTCCCCTGCATCAGCTTGTGCTGGGATTAATCCTGTCCTGTCAGCACAGAGTTAAACCTCTGTACCTCAGTAAGGCATGACTCAGACGTACAGTAGTTGCCAAATAAAACTTACATTTTACATCAGTTCCTTCTGGACTTTAGCTTACTTATCAGATGATTTGGCATGTTAACCAGGAGAGGCTCTCTGAAGGTTCCCACTATAAGCAACGTGTTCTAGAGCAGATTGGAAGGAGACACTGATCATGACAGCTCCCAGCTGAGGACTATTTCACAGGGGCCATGGGGTGGGGAAAGCCAAGATCTGCTTGTGTGAAGGCAGAAGAGGTGGGTTTTATTTGTGGCAGGCTAGTAAAGCTGAGCATGCCTGGAGTGAGGTGAGGTACAGTGCTGTCTTCCAGCACCTGGGCCTCCCCTGCTGCAGAGTCTGTTCCCTTGGGTCACCCTCCCCTACAGCCTCAGCTCTCCCCCTCTGTCCAAGCACCGTTCTTCACATGAGGTTTAGGTGATGTCTTCCAGCCCTGAGGTGGGGGAAACTGCTTCCCACTCTCCATGCAATAGTAAACTGCAGCATTTTGAGACAAGTCTTTCCTGCAGCAGCACCTCCACAGCTGTCTCAGCCAAACTGCAGGGCATTAGCCTCTCCCTACAGTTACTGCTCCAGGGAGCTGAGCTCTAGGAATCCTTTGTTTTTCTCTCCTTTTTTGCTCTTGCTGCCATTAAGGTGAAGAAGAGCCTGGGGCAGAGGTTTCGCAGGTAGACAGCCAGGGAGGGTGTGAGGCCAGCTACAAGAACTTCCTTCTTCTTCTGTCCCACTGCACTGAGAACCACCTGGGCAACCTCTGCAGCTGTCTGTCCTTCAGCGGTGTTCTTGTCCATGACTGCCAAAGGAAAAGCTCAGTAAGCAGCAAGGCCAGCAGGTAAGGCCACACTTCAGTACCCCCTTCCTAGGAATGCACTGCTCTAACTGTCCATGGCTGTTAGTGGGGCTTGCTTTTTACACCAGCTGTGCATGGGAAGCACAGGCAGGTGTGATCCATGGTTGGGCTAGAAGTCAGTAGCTGCTGTCTGGGAAGGCTACATTTGGGAGTTTACTGTTCCTACTTTGCATCCAACGCTGTCTTTTGATACCTCACTGCTAACCTGTGTCCCCACCAGAGGCCATTTGTTGCAAGCATTCTTTGGAGTAACTCAGCTGAGGTGGAGCTGCTGTAGCTAAAGGGTACAGAAGGCTATCTCACCTCCATAGCGAGATCCATCTGCTGTCACAGCGTTGAGAGAGAGGTTTGTCTGAATGTATCCAGGGCTTATAACTGTCACATCGATGTCATACTGCTCCACCTCTGCTCGCAGACAATCAAAGAAGGCCTGGGTAGCATGCTTAGAAGCAGCATCTGAAAAACAGGGAAAGGACTGTGCAGTAAGGGGAAGGAGCAGGGCTGAAGGCAGATTCACTCCCCTGAATGAGTTTTTCACTGCAGTGCAGCCACTTCTCAGCAAGAACCCAGCAGCTGGTCTCCAGCTTCTAGGTTTGGGGACTTTTTAGTGAGTGGCAGCAACAGGTAGTGGGAGTGAGAGGCAATTTAGGAAGGCAAAATGTAAATACTTGAGTTGGAAACTGGCTAGAGTCCTGAGCTCAGTATCACAGCCATGCCAAAGCACTACAGACGGAACCCAAGCTGCCTCCCACTCATGATAAAGGGGATGTGAAGCCTGGCTTGGGAAGTGTTTGATAAGGCAGAATGGGGCTGGGCAGCACAGTGCCAGCACAGGAGGGCAGAGCTGACACTCACTGGCCTGAAGTGCTGAGCATTAGAGACTGGCAGGGCAGGTGCAGAGCCTGGCTGCACACAAGTCAACACCTGATCACATAAGCAGACAGGAGCAGAGAAGTGTGGCCTAGGAAAGGATTTCCCCCTGTTAAATGGCTGAGCAACACCTTCTCCTCCCTCCCTTTCCAGGTATACCCTGACTACCGCCAGGACTGCCATCACCTCGGCATGGCTGCAGGGCTGATAGCCTGCAGAGCTCAGTGCAGGCTGCACACCCTGTCTAAGGACCTAGGCAAGAGCCAGGTCCGTGTTGCTGGGCCCACATAGCCCCAGTCACTGAGCTCTGGAAGCTCTTCAGAACACACTCCTTGGTGCAATTGTACCTACATCACCTGCAAGACCAGATGGCCCAGACATTCCAGGCCCTCCTTCAGTCAGCATCATGCCCTACACCACTCTTATGCCATCAGCACTGTACTTTCCCAGTTTCATGTTTCTTTTCAGTGATTTAAAGATGCTTCTGTGCCCAACACTCATTGTATCAGTTGGATTTGATGATCTTGAAGGTCCTTTCCAACCATGATGATTCTATGATTTTTACTTCATCTTTTGTAAGGCTTTTTCCAGTAATGTCACCAATAATATTTCTTGTCATAACTGATTTAGCATGAAGAGTTTGTTGGCTCAGGATAACTGTTGAGGCTTTTATGTTGGCACTGGTGGTACTATGGCACTTAACTTACTAAAAAAAATGTTCCTGCTTTCTTATAGGAAAAGAAGCAGGCAAACAGCAAGGATAAAATGCATTAAAAATAGGGGAATTAATCAGAAAGGAACATCAAGCCGTTTTCAAGACACTGATAACATATTCTCCTTCCTTATCCCTTAACATCTTTAGGACAAGGCTAACATTTTGTTATTTGCAGTGCCTTCCTCAACAGCTGTCAGTGATTTGTGACCACACCAAGGATGATGCCTTCCCTGCATGCAGCCAGCTCTACACAGAGCTAAATGTGGAAGCAGTAGCCAAGTATTCATTCAGTCTGGTGCCCCAAATATGTCTTCCCCATCTTCTGTGGAGGTACTTACATGCAGATCTGAAAGGAATGCTTATTTTGCCTTGCACACTGCTGATGGCCACAATGTGGCCTTGTCTCCTCTTGATCATGGAGGGGAGAAGTGCTAGCAAAAAGAAGAGACCCATTCAGAATAACAGTCCTGCCATTCCTGCTGTGGAGAATCAATGCTTTCAGAGATGCCCAAGTGAATGACAGGATCCCTGCTCAGTGCAGGGGTTGGGCAAGGGTTTGCCTCTAATTTAGACTTGAGTGCTTAGGACACTCTAGCTGAAGCTGCAGTCTGGCTATGAGGAGACTCCTCATGCCAGTGAGGCTGTACAAAAGCTGTTAAGAGTTGCTGTGATCTCCCACAGGCATGGTCAGTGGGACTTGTTCTTTTCTGCCACCAGTATATTTCCATTTGCTCACCCTCTTCAAGTTGAGCTTTCTGTGTAACTGAAGAACTAGGAAAGCCACAGCTTTGCCTAGAACCCATCCTGCATTCTCTAGTGTTTTATCAGCACAGACAGACTAACCTTATCTCTCTTCATAAGTTCCTGCCAGACCAGTCTAGAGGTGCCCTAAACAAGATGGTATCTCTACTCTAGTACTTCCCATCCAGTCATGCCCAAGCATCTCCTTTAGGCCTGCCAAGAAAACACATTTTTCCTCCCCTCTTATACCACACTGTAGCAAATACAACACTGTCAAGGGTTAGGGCTGGGACAGCCACTGAATGAGTGACAGATGCTCTCTGTTAACCCCTCTCCCTTCCCAAATCACTGAACAGAATGAGTTCTGTTCTAACTCAAACCAGAGCAAATACAAAGAGAAGTTCAGCTCTGCTTAGTTGTGTTGGCCTGCAGAAGGCATCAGGCAAATCTTTGTCCCTGTATTCTGTATCCCAGGTACCTTTGGTGAGGGCTATAGGACCAAAATAATTGGTTTCCATCACTTTCTTGTCCACATCCAGCCCTGTGTCCACAATGGTGCCTCGGAAGCTGATGCCTGCATTGTTGATCAGAATGTCCACATGTCCCAGGTGCTTCAGGATCTCTTCAGCAGCATTTCCAACAGCTTTAGTGTCTGAGAGGTCAAACACCACCGTGTGAGGTTTGTGTGTCTGTGAATAAACAACAGGTAGTGAAAGAGCAGTTCAGACTGTGCTGAGTGTGCTCTCTGTTCACACGTGTGCTAGGATTTCCCAGCTCTGGAAGCACAGAGGCAGAGCCAGGCAAAACTTGTGCAACTCCAGTGCAGAGTTCCAGTTGCTGGGAAGACTTGACAGAAGCAGGCTGTGCTCTTCTCTTTCTATCCTCCTGTAGCCTGCTCCTTGCACCAAAGCCTTGGAAGGGGGTAAGTGAGATCTTCCTCAAGTACTACAGTTTTCTATTGTCTTATTAAAAAGGCAGCTGAAAAAGGTCAAAACCTTAACCCATGTCTTCTGCAGATTCCAGCAGTACCTTTCTTAGCCACTGCCAACAGAATTAGACATCAAAATAAAAGCCAGCAGAAAGAAATCACTTCTCCAGATTCAGTATGTGCCATAGAGGTGCAAGGGGTCTGGGCTCTCTGTACTCACACGTTTTCACTGCCACAAGAAGGAGTCTTTCTGATGCCTTGTTTTTGTGGGGTTTTTACAAGATAAGACATGTCAGCTCAAGGTACTCCTGCAGCAATAGCCATCCCTAACCACAGAGCTGCATTCTTCCTATTGCTCAACAGAACAACCCACAAGCAACTCTGTACCTTCTGAAGCAACATGACCAGAAATCCCAGCCCCAGGAGCCAAAGCAGCCTCTTTCTCCCACACTCACATTCTTCTGGTGGTTGGTGATGGTAGAAAGCTGCTGCACCAGGTCCTTGAGTTTCTCACTGTCTCTGCCACAGAGCACCAGCTTGGAGCCAGCTGCATGGAAAGCTTTTGCACATTCTTTGGAGGAAGCAAGAGGGAAAAGTTAGATATTGGAATGATGGAGACAAACAGCAGATCTACATCCTACCTGGTGATAGGATAAACTTCCTTTAGCTGGTGAGGGTCTAGGGTGGCTTCCCAAGTCCTGAGTGATAGGCAGCTGGACAGTGAAGTCACAGCAGGATGCCATCTTCCTGTGACTTGGACAGACAGTAGTCAGGCAGCTGCTGGGCTCACAGTTACTGTGCTGGTTATGGTGCTCTTTGTATATCCTCCCTCATCAGCTGCTTGCATTTGCCTGTGCCTCTGAAGTTCTGACTATATGCACTCCTTAAGAGGGACTGCAGTCACCTGTATGTCACCTAACACAGCAGGGCCTGGTCTTGAGAGTCTCAGTTCTAGTGACACCTCCAAAGGTTTGGGAAGCCTTGGAGCTAATGGTTTCATCAAGGTGATCCTCTTCATCAGGAAAAGGCTGGACAGGGGATGCCATGCTGTTGTCCTCCATGGCATGTTCTGCCCTCCCCCTCTGGGACCCAGGGAGACAAACAGCTGATCTGTGCAAGAGATGCCAGTGGCTGGTGGCAAAGGCTCTTTAAGAACACATGGTAGTTAAAGGTGGTCTAGTATATGAGTAACTGGGAGTGAGGGAATGGTGTTAAGATCTTGGCAATGAGTCAATAAGGAGGAAAACATCACTGTCTAGTGGTGGAAATCTACCAGCAACACCCAGAGCTTCACCTGCCCAGCCTGTCACAGCTGGAAGGTCTCTCTTAAGATACTAGTCCTGTCTCTTCTTCTTTATGTGAAATACACATTGTTTTGGCACTCCCAACTCTTTGATTGTGACAGGCAGGGAGGATCATTTCATCTCCTTTGGCCATGTGGTTACTGAACTCCCCTATGCTTACTGACAAACCCACATGCAAAGACAGCATCAATTTAAGCTCTGTTTGTTCTGGAGATGCTCTCCCCCTAATGAAAGGCCTTGATAGCAGAGAGCACCTTGTCTTCTCTTCAAGAAGCTTTTAAAGCAACTCTAGAAAGCAGAATTAGAGAATGTGTCCACTCAAGCAAAGAATAAATTTTATTTAGAGGGGGGAAATGGCTGTGTTTTTATTTATAAACTAATACCTGGTGTGTTAATATTGCCAAGAGTTTGAATTTAGAATGGGTTTGTACCCCAAGAGTAAAGGTACCTGAACTTGAGGGTGAGGGGCAGGGAGAAGGAGTGTTGTTGGGAAGGACAAACAGAAGTCCACAACACACATTCTGGGAGGTTTCAGAGAAACAATTTGACTTCCTGGCTTTTTCAGGATTTAGAGGAAAGACCTCTGACAGCCCAAGAACAGCAGAACTTTTTACCTGGCTTTGATGAGCTCCAGCTTACACAGGCTGGTTAAAACTGTCCCTACTTTAGATACTCTCTTGTGCTGGCTCTAGTCGTAACTGATATGCCTGTGCAAGCTGGCTCTCAAAAAGCAGAGCAACAGCAACCTTCTGCTCTTTACTGCTTTGTTTCCACAACCCTCTGCTTGTCCTGCCTTTGGTGTAGCCTTCTTTCAGCACCTACCTTTCCCCAGGCCAGAGGTGGCCCCTGTGATCACCACCACTGCTTCCTGGAGGTAAGCTCTCATCCGCATCCACTGCAGCAGCCGAAAGAGGGCGAAGATGCCCAGGCTGCCGAAAAGCAGCGGGATGATGACTGTGCTGGTGAAATCCATCAGTCTTCCTTTCTGAGCAGCCTTCCTAGAGCCACAGGGTGACAAGAAACAGACCATTTCACCATCCAGAAGATGAGCAGAGGCTTGAGAACCAGGCAAGTCCTCTTTCTTAACCCTGCCTCAGACTACCAATAAAGCAGAGTCCACACAGAGATATTCTCAACAGCTTTCCTCATCCCTTCATTTAGACTTGCAGCAGCTCACATCAGTACCCAACTGTAAGCATTTAAATGCCAATCTGAACATCCCAGCAGGACACTTGGCCTTGGATCTTGTCAGCTGTCATGTAACAAACTTGGCTTCAGAGATGCTGTTCCCTCATTTTGCTCTAGATTCATTCTCTCGGACAAAGTGTTTTTAGAGTAGAAGCTCCTCAGGGCTGGGATATATTTCTGCATTCTTTTGATTGTAATAAAACCTCCTAGATTTTGCTAGAACAGCCAGTACCACAGCATCAACATGCCAGAGAGCAATTACTGTGTATTATCCCAGAGGGACAGGAGCCAGTCTATCTTCTGGAGGCTCACAGTCAGTTTTCTCTCTGAACATGCTATTTGCTTAATGCACTGAAATCTGCTTCCATCTCCAGTGCCTTTCACCACCTGTTAGCAGAGCTAAGTTACCTGATTTCAATGAACCATATGGCCAATCCAGTAGGCAAAAGCCTACATTAATTGTGCAGTGTAACAGCATGAACCTGTGTTCTAATATACCCAAATTAAACCTGTGAATGAAACCCAAGCTAAAGAGAGACATAGCTCATCCTGGAACTGCATTCTGCTACCTAGGCATAGCCCTAAGCTCCTTGCTAAGCCACTGCCTTCAAGGGAGTAGTTTATGTTACAGCTTACTACATGGCCAAAGAGTAAGTGATCCATCTGCTCTAAAAAAGGTCACTCATTTTCTCACTGTGCCTACCCCCAGGCTTCTAGGCTTCATTTCATGGTAAAATCAGTTACAGCTCCTTCCTGGAATCTATACAACCTTTGGGTTGGACATAAAGTCAACCCCACATGTTAGTGTTATCTTCCCTGTTAGGCAGAGAGAGTCTGAACCCTTGCAGCCTGAATTGCCAGATAGGTCTTTACCAGGAAGATACTGGAAGGGTCTGGGCTCACCACTCTCACACTACTGCAAACAAAAGGACAGCATGAGAAGCAGAAAACGAGAGGTCACTGATAATGCTAGGCCAGAACTCAGAGTCATTAAGTAGGACTGAGCTGGTATGGAGCTGAGGGGATGGTATAGGCTCTGCATGCCATGGAACTAATGTGGAAAATGTCAGGCTCTTCCAAATTTCCAGTGTGGGCTTGGACAGGATTCCTGCAGCAGCTAGCCAGTGAACAGGCCAGCTCACTGAACCAGTAGCAAGCTGTATAAAATGAGTGTTTCTAGAGGTATAGCTAGAAGACAAAACAATAACATAAAGATAGCTGAGCTAGCTGTAACTAAGCTTGACAAGGCCTAAAAATAAAGACAACAACTTGGTACACAACTCTTCTCAAGCTACTATGGCGCCTCCTGTTCCTAACCTAACTCATCTGAGTACTTCCCTGTGTAACACACCATGCATAATGCAGGTGGACATCCAGGACACAAGCTCCCTTGGGCACAGGGAGTGTGCCAAAAGTGGGAATCAGAAACCCAAAAGGAGGATGAAACCTATTCTGTTGCAAAGCAGGGCAAGCTGCTCAGAGCAGCATCTTGTTCCTCCCATGTAATCTGTACTATTTACAGCAGAGGACTGGGAGAGCTGATTTAATATGAGAGTGTGTTGCCCCTAAAACAATTCCTGGGAAAGAGTTGTTCAGGGACAAGGCCACTGGCTGCCTTTAGGATAAACAGAAGGTTCTCCTTGCTGGTTCATGGTCAGTTAGTCCTGTAAAGCAGCTCCCTCTTTATGCTGTCCCTGGTTTTGTTTGCTCCCAAAGGCCTCTCTGGATCCAGAAGATGAGATGTGGGCAGGGATGACAGGTGCTGTGCTGACCCTCAGCAGTGTGGCTTAAAGGACATTTTGGAATCTTTAGGACCTTTCATTATTTCCCAAGTGGGAGCTGACAGGTGGAGTGGCACTTCCTTTAGGAGCCCATGGTGAAGCTGAGGCATGTTAGAAATCTGGCCCTCAGCTGCTTTGCTTCTCATTGCAGTAAAATGCAGGTGATGCTGTAAAGCAGGTGAAAAGGCTCATGGGGAGAGGAGGCTTCTCTGACACCTCTTCTAACTAAACCACCCTGGGAGATAGGATAGAGTCCCATGTTTCATTAGTGTGGTTCTTTCCCATTCTTTGGCAAAAATAAAGGTTGACTTTGCAAGTCCTGAGCTCTGCCACAGGAGCTGGTGGCCAAGAGCCCTCATCCTACCAACTGAAAGCTAACCAGATAGCATCCACTGCTCATCAGTATGAGCCAGTTATGCCTGCTTAACTTAATTCCTTCATCATGTCACTTATTCATCTACTTTCCAAACAGACAAGGTCTGCCTTTAGTCCTTTCTCATTTGAAAAACCCTTCCTAGACTCTTATTGGTTTTCTTTCCCTTCCTCTCCCCAGTTAGATACAGGCACTGGGCAAGTGACCCAGTCTCTGCCTGGAGCCTGCAGCAAGCCATGAACCCAGGCAGCAGCAACTCACTTCTGCAGCTCCCAGGCTAGAGTGTGAATCAACAAGTAACCTCCTCTGATAGATGGGAGGGGAAATACAGGATGGAGAAGAGACTGGATGAAGGAGGGGAGCAAAGGAGAGAAGGACTTAGCTGATCAGCAGCGTAGATCCTTTTTTATTAGGGCATAGAGGTGCAGTACCTTCTTCCAGGGAAGGTACTCAAATGGCCCCTCAGAAACAGCTCCAGAACAAGGAGAATCTCACTTCAGCCAGGCTGCAGAAAGAGGACAACCTAACTCAATTATTTTGGAAAGAAGAAAGAGTTTTGTAGCACTACAGCAGGAAGTTGTGTTTGATTTCATAGCCTAGCTCCTCTCACAGGCACATCAATCCTTATTGTAGCTTGTTACACTGAAGATGCTGAAAAAAAGTCACTGATAACATAAGAAACAGTGGAAAAAGATGGAAATCAGCTGAGGCCACAGAGCCACACTGCACTGTGTTCAACAGATCCATCTGAGGGAGCCCAGGCACTGCAGGCTGGCACTTACATTCTGTTCAGATTTCAGAGCTATGCAGTGGATAGACCAAAGGAAAAAAAATGCTGCAATCTGAAGGAGAATGAGCGAGGTCATAGATTGACAAAAAGACTTGATTCACATCAACAAAAATGCAAAGTTGCAAGACAAAGGCTGGGAGAAGAAGATAAAAAGCATAAACCCCTGCTTAAGATAGACAGAAGGAGCTAAAGGCATCCCAGGGCAGATAATGCCACCTCTCATTCAAACCAGGGAGGAGGGTGGGGAGCACATGGGTCTCCACACCTCATTTGAGGTGACCTGGATCTCCTCAGAGGTCTGAGACCCCACTATCACCTTTGTTCAGAACTGTGGCTATTCATGCTGAAATGCATATTCTTGATCCACAGTGTTTCAGACAGCAGGTTAGCAGCAGCAGCAAAGCCACTGCACAGAAGTGGTTCAAGTAAAGCTTTGTAACTGACAGTTCCCTATCCCAAAAGGCAGGGTTGGGAGATGCAAGCTATCAGAGAGCAGAAATAAGAGCACCCATAATATAAGCAAAGAGGTGATCAGAAACTGCTTGAAAGGCTTCCCATCAACCAAATCACATTTATCCAGTTCAAATACTTTCCCCTTAAAACAAGAACTGGATCTTATCCCATAACAGCCAGGGCAGTGATTTCCAAAGGAGCAGGGATCTCAGTTAATAAGGTCAAGAGCATGCTAAAGGCAGCAAAGATGAGATCAAGTCCTAAAAGAAGCTGAACCCATGATAGTTTCCCTAAACACCACCTATTCTCCTTCAGCTTCAGCCACCTAGAATCACATTGTCCTTTATGTGACAAATGGCAGCAACTGGGAGGCTATTTTCAGAGATCAAAAGGTGTCATCTAAAAGGTGGGGGGATAAAAGGAAGGGAAAAAAAAGGTCAGTTTTTCCTAGGGAAGCCCTTGTCCAGCAGCTCTAGGCTCCACTAGCTACCACCTTTAGTCTGAAGAAAGCACAATATCCTACCTTGGAAAAGCACTTCCTTGCCAGTGCCTCTGTGAGGTGGTGTCTCCCTCTGGTCTTTTAACAGCACAGACCTGACTTAAATTTGGAAATGGCAGCAGTCCAGGCAAATGGCTCTGCCCCCATGGCAGCACAGCCAAGGACTGCCTCTGAAAACAAACCTCCAGCCTCCAGGCTCTGACCTTTCCAGCAGGGGGGGATTTAACCCCCGACTGAAAAGAGAGAGAGGTGAATTCAAACTGATACAAAGCTTGCAGGGAGCCTCTGGTTATTTCCAGTCCTAACCAAGGAATTCCTGTGTTGAATCCAGTGCATCCCTAAAGGGCAGGACTTGGAGAAAAAGAAAGGAGGCAACTGGTGACTCAGCTGCAATTCTCCATTGCTGTAATCAGGTTTGGGCTGTGTGCTGATGTTATAGTGCACACTCTAATTAGCACACCATGCTAATTACAACAGAAGGGACTTCTTTTCTGCCTTCTCTTAGGATTCTTGAGAACTCTAAGCACAACAGAATGGAGAGGGGAGTTTCTCATCGCACTCTGCATCAAACCTGGTATTTACTGGGGAAATGGGCATTGCCTCCAGCAGAGCAAGGTCACTAAATCCCTTACAAGCCACGTTTGGCAGGGTGAAAAGTGACCTTTACTCACATCTTATAGCAACTAAACAGTTTTACTGACCCAACTGCTTTGGGAAGAAACTGCAATCAAACCTACAGCCATCTAACTCATACTGTTAATGAGTGATTTCATATAAGCCAGCAGGAAACTTGCTGACAATGTTTCTGCTGCACAAGATCCCATAAGTGGAAAGTTAAACTTAAATAACTCATTCAAAACACAATCAGGGGAAAAACAGTGATTCCATTAGTTCCCACAACTGAATTACTGCAATTCCAGGGGGCACTTACATCATCAGCTCTCACTCCAAACTTCACACACAGAAAATAACATACAAAATCCACTCAGGTCCTCAGCAACCAGTACAACCCCTCAGAAGGAGCACAGGAACTGGACAGAGCTCCTTACTAGGGGACAATGTTTCAAACAGAAAATGAAGGAGCTCAGGCGAAGGAATCCAATAACCCAGCTGGAATTTGCAAAACAAGTGATGGCAACTGATGTGCTCAAGAGTACTAGGCACTGGGAGCTGCCAGGTCTCATTGGCACTGACTGGCACCCATGAAGTGTTTGGGGTTTGCTGAGGTTTGCAAGTGTCAGTTGCCATATTTTGGATGAACTGTTTCCAATGCCCTTTGAACAAGTTACTATCTCACAAGCATTACTTGAAGCAATGCTTGGGTAAACAACTGCTGTTTTAGCAGCCACTCAACAGCATCCTGCTTATGTTTCAAAAGAACTGGTATGCAAAACAAGCACCTTGCCCCATGGGATAGGAAGAGAGAAAAAAATAGGTTTCCAGCACCCAAAAAACAGTCTGGACCTGAGAAATCATCCTTCTTTTAAATCTTTCTGCCACTTCTGTTCAGTTCCGAGCTTCATTTCCGAGCCTCTCACTCAAAAAACCTCCACTGGTGTTTGGGACACAATCCAAGTGTCACGATTAGAAAATTAAAACACTTGCTGTGACAGAGAAAAGTATTTTACAGACATCTCCCAAATCAAGAACCACCTAAAACGCACTGAGAAAACGAGAGTTAGCTTAATGTCTCTCCTCACCCCGATTTACGTCTGTAACCGTTATAACAGCAATGAACTGCCCTTACGAGCCCAGGGTTCCCTGCACACAGGCAACAGGGCCAGGCTGGCCCAACCTCTCCCACATCTGCCAGACCTCTGGGGCCCTAGAGTGTGACAGCGAGGAGCCAGCAGCTCGATCCGCCCCGGGCCGCCGGCAGGGAGGTACTGTCTCCTCACCTAGAAGGGAGCGAAGCGGCCGGAGAAGCCTTGGAAGCCGCCGTGCCCTACCTGGCTACCGCCGTCACCATGGCCACGTCGGAAGTGCCGCTGAGGGCACGCATGCGGCCAGGCACCTCCGGGGCAGGGCTGGCTCTTCCCGGAAGTGCCTTCGCTGGCCGGTCCGGCCGCAGGTTCCGCCCGGGTGGGGAGCAGCGCTCGGAGAATGCGGTTCCCCTCGCCGAGGGGCTGCGGTCACCCCCCTCCAGCGCTGAGGGACTGCAGCCCTTCCTATGGGTATTGCCTCTCCTGTGGCTCCCCCTTGCAGGGTCGCCTCCGGCCGAGCTGCTGGGTGAGGTTTGCTGGAGGGGGCAAGGAGAGGCTGAGCTGCTGTCCTCTGGGTGAGGAAGGGTCAGGAAGGGGTAGAGAGGAGAAGTGGGTGAGTGGAAGGTCGTTGCTGCACCAATACCCTGCAGTCTGAGGGGGTTTTTACCGTGAGATTCAAAGCACGGAAGCGTGGCTGTTCCTGAGCGGCTGAGCTGGGTTGCTGTGCTTGTGCCTTGGTTTAAGGGAGCTGTTTGTCATTCCTAGTTTGACCTCCAGATGGGATCTCCGGTGAGGTTGGAACACTTCCCCTTTGCAGGGATTGTTATGTTTTGTGCATGTTGCTGATGACACTGCACTACATTTTATTCTCTTCTTTGAAGATGGAGATGCCACAGGACTGTGAACAGTGCCTGAGGAGCAAGGGCTGAGTGCCTGGAGAAGGAGAAAAAGAGGCATTTCTGCAGAGTCCCTTTCAAAGCCGTGACTGGGGAAAACCTGATTTCTCCGTTTTCAGACGACCTCTGGGCAGTGATGCTCACAGACTGCAGCAGTGGTATGAAGCCTTTCAGTCTGTGGTGACATGAGGCCTGAATGTGCCACAGGTTCTGTAGCTTTACCTTGTGGAGGCAATGGCACTGCTGAGGAGCAATAAAGTGTTGCCAAGCTACAGCACAAATCTGACCAGTCCTTTGGAAACCCAAGGCCCCAGTGATCCCCAAGTCCCAATGAACTCAGTGCTGTAAGGAGCTTTTGCCCTGAGGAAGGAGAGGGTGCATGGCCCCATCCTAGCACAAGTAGCTTTTCCACCTGTTATGGTGTGTGTGAGCAGAAGATACCTTCACAGAGGCAGCAGGAAATACTTCAGTGTTATCTGGAGACAAAGGCAGCTAACCCCAGATAGCTTTCCCTGTGAACAGCAGGAAGACGAAGGATAGCTTTATATGGCAGCTATTTGAAAGAGACTTTTGTATGTTTTTTATGATAAGTGTTCTGCTCCTCTCTGCTAATAAAATAAACTGAAGCTGTGAACTCACTTCAGTAAGTTTGCCATGAAAAAATTTACATTCAGAATGGTCTGATGGCAGTGCACTTTCCTGGCTTCACGACCAATGCAAAATGAAAAAGACTCAATAATTTTATTTACACAAATGAAATTGAACAATAAAACCCAGGAGAAAGTAGTTTATATCATGGCAAGCCTACTGGAAGCTGTAGTTCGGTCTTCTGAAGATCAGAGTTGGAAAAAGCCATTTCAGGCCATCTTTCCCACCAAAGAGGAGTAGGATGAGCTCTAGCCTAACACATTCTCCTTCTCACAGGATAGGAATTGCCTGGGAGCTCTGTCCAAGCTCCTGTGGCCACTAACCTGCTATCTGCCAGCCTGTTTATTTTAACAGGGAATAGTCTGTCACCAGACTGGCAGGTGCTGGCAAAGTTGATTGAAACCAAGTGCCCTGAGTCATACAGCAAAGGGTTAGAGTGGAGTTGCAATTAGAGAAGGAAATTCAATGAACTAAGGCTTGACTTTGTTGTTTTGATTAGGATTCTGTTTCCTTAGAGTAACCTGGTGTAATTAGCAATAAATTCACCATTGATTTAAACCTGCTGATTCATGCCTTGCAGATTGGATGGCTGTTAGGTGACTGGTTTGTGTCAACATGCCTTTGTTCACAGAAATGTTAGAGAGGAATCTATCCTGAATCGAGGGCTTTTGTTTTGGAGACAGCACAGGCCTGCCTGGTGAATGTTGGCATAGGCTTCTGAAACCAGCTCTGGTGTTTTTATTAGCATTCAGCTGTCCTCTTTTGTTTCTTACTGTATCAGCCCAGAACTGCAAAGGGCTGAAATCTTTTTAGCATTTTAACACTTCCTTGGTAAATACCCTGCTGTTCTGTTGCTGGCCTCCTGGAGTGGAGGAGCTCTTCTTTGAAGGGGAAACAAGAATCTTCAAACCCGAGGAACTTTTTGCACTTGTGTTTGGTGACATCTGCTTTACTGCAAGCATCACTGAATGTCTTTTTACCCTGATCTCTAGGGTAACAATTTTTGTGCTCTAGTTCTTCCAGGCTCTTACTTGTCACCTTTTTTCAAGGAGCTTAAGGTATAGCTTCTCTCCTGAGAAAAGCTTTGGTTGCATACCCTGAGAGCAAAGATCTGGGCAGAAATCCCCACAGGATAACAAAAACCTTCTCTGGAGAAAACATCCCTGAGCTGGTTTGAACTGAAAGCTCTCCATTTCACAGTGCCTTTGGCTGGAAAATGTAAATGTGCAAAGGGCTGTGGCATGATTAAAGATTTTCAGGTCTGCTTCTGATGCAAGAGTGAGTGCAGACTCTCCTCCTCCTCCCTGCTTGCATAGATTGGGTTTATAGGAGTGATGAAAACAGACTAGGGGATTAGAGGAAGAAACAGACCCAGGGTGGAAAACAGAGAAAGAAAAACCTCCTGGGGCTTTTCCATTCCCTGCCCCTGCAGCACTGTGCAGATCAGCCACCTGTGTCCCTTCCAGGCAGTGGACCCAAGAAAATAGTCTTGATTTTTGCTCCAGTATAGTTCTTGTTTGGAACTGGGCTCTGCCTCAAGGACATCAGGCTCCTCTGGGAGAACTCTTGCTGCACACCTGGGCACTAGTCTCTCAGCTCTTCTCTCTGGGAGGGTTTTGCTCTAGGTTCAGTGCACTGTACTCACAGGGGTTTGCACCACCCAAGTATCTTAAGTTAGTTTCTCTGAGGTTGTTTACAATTGCTGTCTACTCCAGACCCTGCACTGCAGCATTTCCAAGCTCAGTATGAAAACAGTGGAAACTCAGTGAGACTGCATTTCTGATCTATCACAGTGCTGCAAATCCCTGATCTTTGCAGCTAATCCAAAAGCCAGGGGAGAGGGAGCAATATCCTCACCTCCTGCAGCTACAGATCCTCAGAGGTGCACCACAACCATTTTAACCAAGTTAACACCTCCAGGGGAGGTAGTGATGGTAGATTCTCACAGCCAGAAAGGGAGACATGGCAAAGCTGAGGTACCACTTCCATTGCTTTAATTGCTGAGGGGGCAGCCCAGACACAGAAATATCTCCCACCTGCAGCTTCACTGTTCTCAGGATCCAGCCCTGTCATTGCCTGCTGCCTTCCCTCTTTATTTTGGAGTGGTAAAAGCAGGTAAGGTCTGAGGGCTGGGCCCTCACCAGCTGTAAGGCAGCAGGTACCTATGCAGAGAAGTGTAGAGCCTGCCTACCCCCCTTCTGCTTTTTTGGTGGGCTAGGAAAGAGTTAAATGACAGCAGAGGGAGAGGCTGTGCTATTGTTCAGGCATCCTTGGATCCAGGGTGGCTGCTCTCTATTCCCGGATCTGCCTCTGGCTTCCTGCATGACCTTGGGACGCTCACTTACCTTTTCTTTTCCCTAGCTCCCAAGTTCTACCGTGGAAATCACTCTTTTCCTGTGGTGCCTCTTTCCCTGCAGGTTTGGAGGTGCCTGAGATTCTCTGGTGGGAGGTGATGGGGGGAGGAGAACACATTGCCACTGGAGAAATATTTACACAGAGGGTAGCACTTTCGAGACGTGCTCTTGTTCCCTGGGGTCCAGCGCGGGCTGTGCAGATGCTGATATTTGGGTGGGTTTTAAGTAAGCAAACCTGTGGTGAAAGTCAGATTCCATCTGTGGTTGCTGCAGCTGCCTGAGCGATGCCAGCTGCAGTCATGCTGCTCTGCACTAGGTGGTGCTTTCCATCAACCTTTGGACTAACAGCAGCTCTTTCCTGCCCCCAGTTTCCCAATTCTCCTTCCCCAGTCTCCATTCCTTCCCTCTTCTTTCTTTGCTCTGACACTGCTGGGGACACTTAATGATGCTGGATATTGAGCAAGGCTAATCTGGTGGTAACAGAGGCTCCAAGCCACCCGCTCCCACCGGCCAGCTTCTCTTCTGGGCTTTGCTTTCTGAAGCGTGTATCAGTGCTGCTGGGCTGTGGCAGAGAGCTGAATTCTTTCCGTGTTTTCTATTCCCATAAGGAAAAGGCTTCAAAGAGCAGGTCCCCTCCCCCCTCTCTGCTGGTGAAGGGCATTTAGGGAAGCTGGGATAAAAAAATCCAGCTCTGACAGATGCATTTATTGAACAAACTACTGCCTTTCCCTGCCTTAGCAAAAGACTGGTTGTGTTTTAAGAAGGGAATTGCTGCTTTTATATCCATCTTTGTATTCAGGAGGTGGTTACCTAGCCAAGGTCGTTGCTGCTGCATGCCAGTGTCAAGCAGCAAGCCAAGCCTCCTCTTCCTCAAATGAGCATGGATTTCAGGAAGGTTTCCCCAGGTAAAGAATGGGAATTAGCTTTAATCTGCCACTGCAAGGTCCCAGGGCACTCCTGGGCAGAGGAAGCCACAAGGAGCAGCCTTCCCTTTTATAACAGCAGAAGAGGAGATGAATGAAATAGTCATCAAACATTTCCTGGGCAGACATGCATTGGGGTGGCTTCTGAGCCCATCCAGTGTGAGGAGACACAGCAGGGTGGGGCAAATGGGGCCCACAGACCATAACCATCCTGTGCTGGGCCCTGTCCCAGTCTGCCCTGAAGCTCTCACCCTTCAGCAGCCACCAGCAGCGATGACATCAAGTCACATTAATGTGCTCACAGAGCTACCTGCATCCTGCCATGCCCTTGCCTTCCTGCCAGGCTGCAGAGGTGCATCCAGACCCTCCCATCCCCATCACTGAGGTTACACCACCCACAGCTCCCTCCCTGTGGCATCTTAAAAACATTAATGAATGACCAAGAGGAGATAACCTCAAGTTGCACCAGGGGGGGTTTAGATTGGATATCAGGAACAATTTCTTCCCAGAAAGAGTTGTTAGGCATTGCAGAAGCTGCCCAGGGCACTGGTGGAGTCACCATCCCTGGAGGGGTTTAAAGAACATGTAGATGTGGTCCTTAGGGCCATGGCCGTAGTGGGTTGGGGGTGATAAGCTGACAATTGGACCTGATGATCTTAGAGGTCTCTTCCAACCTTAATGATTCTGTGACTAGGGCTGGATTACTGCTGTGACACCAGTCAATTGTGCACAGATTTCTAGTCTGAGGCCAGGAGAGGTTATGCTTCTGCTCTGGCACTACAGCAGTGAGAGCAGTTCTGTGGGGATGGTGCCAAGCCCACGAGGCCGGTGCCCCTGTCGTCACATGCTGGATGTGATGCTCATGGCAGGGGCAGGAGCTGTGCTGAACTGCAGCGTGACACAAAACTCCTCTTGGGCCTGGGAGCTGACAGTGATTTCTTTGTCATTCCCTTGTTGCTGTCTTCCCACTGCACATACATTTGTTCATCATTAGTAAGATATTGCTGATGTCTAAACCCTGGGTCTGCCTTGGAAGGAGCAGAACTGCAGGGTTCAAACTAGCCAGAAGGGTGAGGAGTGGGGACAGTGCGTTTCCTCACATCTATTAGACCTGGAAAGCAAAGCACTCTCCAGTCCCTCCTGGCTGAGAGGGAACTGCATCACTGCTGTGTGCAGATTAGATGGGTTTTTTCCTGGAATGTGCTCGTTTTCTTGTTTTCCTCCGATGGCATTTGCCAGCATGTCCCAAATTATGTGGGTCTGAAATGTAAAAGCAGCATACCTGGAGGGGGGGAAGGTATGAGTGGGTTTCACTCTGCAGTCTGCCTCTTCCTCCCTCCTCCCTTTTTTCCCCACATCCCCATGTGTTCTGGAGCCAGCTGCTCCCGGAATAGTTTGGGAATGAAATGTCACCGTTTGCAAGTGGTGAGTCACGCTTTTGGGGAGGATCTGAAATCTGCGGTGTGGCAAAACGTCTCCTGGTGAGTGCAAGATTGATTTGCAAACCCCAAACTCCCTGAGGATGGAGCTGAGGGGCTTGGAATGACTGCCGCTGGGTGTGTCCCTGCTGCTTTTTGCAGGAGGGTTTCAAAAGCCTCTGCCACCTTGGATTGTATTCCTGAAGGTGCCCACAGCAGCTGGATCCTGGTGCCTTCTCCAGCAGGACTAGGCTGTGTCTGGTGCCGACTCCAGCGACTCTCCTAATTAAGGCTCCCTGCTCTGCTCCGAGGTGTGTAATTACAGTGAGACCTGACTGAAGCAACCACTCCAGGGACTAACCAAGGCAAAATCCTTTCTCAGAGCAGGGAGGAACAGAGTTCTACTGAAAACATTTTGGGGGCTACGTTGGGGGAAGTTTCTGAAACAAAAGGAGTTGATTATGTTGGTTTCCTGTGTGTTGATACACTCAGGGGTTTGTTTCCCTCTCAAAGGATACTTGACAGCTTTTGTCTTTTAACAGTTTGCTACCAAACCCAACACAAATAGTGTCAGTGAGTGCAGATGGTGACAGTGCTCTTGCGAAATGAGCTATTGTTTCTCAGAAGCTGAACCGCTGTCCCTCCCTGCCCAGCCCCTGGCCAGCGGTTCAAATACTTAGTCGAAGGACAACGTTCAGGATTCCTGCTCTAGGCTTTTATAACAACTCATTTGCACCCCTCTACCTGGCAGCTCTGTAGGTACTGGGAATCCTGGATTTCAGCTGAAATACCACAATAGCTGCAATGCCAGTGGTGTCTCCCGAAGAGCTCTGGTGGTTCCAGGTGAACAGATTTTGGAGCTTGTTGCCCCAGCCTGCTGTCAGGGGGCTCTGTCCAGTGCCCAAGGTGACAGACTGGACTCGCCGCAAGACAGACATAGAGTGTGTCCAGAGAAGGGCAGTGAGGCTGGTAAAGGGTCTGGAGAATTAAGTCTTCTGAGGAGTGGCTGAGAGAGCTGAGGTTGTTCAGTCTGAGGAAGAGGAGGCTCAGGGGAGACCTTATCTCTTACCTGAAAGGAGGTTGGAGGGAGATGGGGGTTGGTCTCTTCTCCCACGTTACCAGCACAAGGACAAGAGGAAATGGCCTCAAGCTGCACAAGGGGAGGTTTAGATAAGATATTAGGAAAAATTTCTTCACAGAAGGAGTCGTTAAACATTGCAGAGGCTGCCCAGGGCAGTGGTGGAGTCACCATCCCTGGAGGGGTTTAAAAAGCATATAGATGTGGTGCTGAGAGACAGGGTTGAGTGGCATGGTGGTGACAGATTGCTGGTTGGACTTGATGATCTTAGAGGTCTCTTCCAAACTTAATGATTCTGTGACTCTGCATCCCCATCCTCAGCCCAGCATACTCCTCTAAGCTGCCAACTATTTTGAATTACATTACTATTCCAAGCACAGACTGTGGTGGCCACAGAGAAGACATGCCACCCATTTTGCAGGCTCTGCTTCAGCAGTAATGATCTCCAGCTGAGGGATGGGAAGAAGCTGGAAATAGTAATATCAGAAATAGTCACAGGAGGGGCTGGCAGCTCTCCCCTCCAGTCCCACCTTCAGTGGCATTCTGAGTACATGCTGGGAGGAAAACTCCCAAATTGCAATCCATGCTCTGCAGCTGACTTGGTGAGGATTTTGCAAGCATTAGCCCTAGGGAGCCTGATGCCATCTCTGCTTTATTTGGAAGTCTGAGCTAGTAGCAAGATATCCTGAAGCGTGTTTCTAGCTCAAATTCTAGGTAATGATGATGAGAAACCCACACTCTGTCATCACTGGGTTGGACAAAAATAATCTCTGACTGCAGAAATTTGCTCCAGAGCCCAAGATTTTGTTTCATCCAAAATAAAACCAGCTCTGGGGCAACCTGGAGAAGCCAAACCCAAATGCCATTCCACCTGCCTCTTTCTCAGCTGCAAACCCTGCTTATCTTTGCTCTTTTCTGGGGCATTGTTGCCCTGTTTCAGGGATTTGGCTTACACTGTGGCTCTGCAAAGAGTTAAACCAGCAACACTGCAGGAGTTGTGGCAGCAATCTAGGAGTGAGCCAAGGAGCCAGGTAAGAAGAGTACCCTGTGGGTATCTGCTACACTGTCAAGTTTGAACTCTCAGATATTCTCCATCGGTGACTCTAGGAGATGTGAGTGCCAGGGGGCTGTCAGTTCTGAAGGGTCATGACAGTGTTTTGGTACAAGGTATTGTTTTCTTAGCTTCTGTTTCTTCTGGCATAGGTGTCTCCTTGGTATGTTTACCTCCCTAGATCCCTAATGGGGATTCCCTTTAGCTTACTGTTTCCTGCAGCTCCCTCCCAAGATAACAGTGGGCAGGATCAACATAGAGTCACCCTACTGGAAAGTAGCTTATTTCCTAGAATGAGGTTAGTGTCATCTCAGATTGAGTAACAAAGATTAATTGACTGAGTATACAACTCACTTAAGGACTGCATTCAGTAAGTGTTTGGAAGATAGGTGATGATTTCTTTAAAACTTGGTGGATTTTTGGCCAAATCCAAGGGGTTTGCCTTACCACCTACTGTGGGGTTTCCCAGGCTGCACAAGACAACACATCCTCAGCCTCTTAGACCTTGGCAAAACAATACATAACGTGTGGAAGTCTTCCTAACATCAAGAGGCATTTCAGTTGGTTCTGAAAGGCCAAGATTACTACTGATTTGGGCTTGGGGAAAGAAAAAAAAGGACACCCAAAATGACGTTTGACATTCATTAGCAAAGCATTGTCAGAAGACAATGGAAGAGACAAAAAGCCAGTGCAGATTCTGTGGTATTTCCTGAAGGGCTCCCTCTGGCACATGCCTGTTCCCTGCCAGTCCTCTTGTATTGTTTTTGATAATGAATAGAAGCTGAAGGGATGATTGTTGCATTGTCCACTAAGTGATTCATTTACATTAAATACTGCTCCAAAAGTAGGCTTTGGGTGGGCATTTTTAGTCACTTCAGTTATTTATTTGTACAGTTTAATTACTGCCTTTTAACTCTACACTGTACATAATTATTTCCTGATTGCTTCAGCTAAATTACACAGGGTGCAACTCCTCTGCAGCCCCTGGTCTGACAAGCCCTGACACAAGAAGCCAAGATGCTTAGTTTTGAATTAAGAAAACGGCTCCTGATTTGGGAAGGTGCTGGGGTGCTTAAGCATCTGCAGGTCCTTCCTGTCCTTGGTCCCTGTCTCTGAACGTTGGGCTGTGAAGCACAAACTTTGCTGTGTAAGCCATCACGGTTCCATTGGTTTCCTCATTCATCTCTCAACTCCTGCTGCATGTTTGCACCGAGGTTTCTTTGTTAACCCAGGGCTTCCATTTCAATTCCAGACTTTTCTTACAGAGGTCAAAAGTTCTGCTTTGCTTTGCTTTTGCAGGTTGTGCTTGAGGGCATATTGACAGTACTGCAGGAAGAACTTCAATGTAAGAAGCTAATTAACCCTAAATCAGCACCCAGAACTGCAGGTCCACTAATTTGGGTGTACTGAGGGTGGGGGAGAATGACAGGTACAGAAAGGCTTTTTGATGCTTGAGGAATCTAAAGAAATCAACACCCCAGGCCTTTCCATCTCCCAGTGCCTGCTAAGTTGTGCCTTTGACTTTGCATTGGTTGAACAGCCATAGTTACATCTCAGAAATCCTGACTTCCTAGTTCTTCTCTGTTCCCCATTGAGGTACCACAAAGAGAGGTTCAGAGAGAGCTTTTGGTTCTGTCTGGGTCAGACAGTAGAATCTGGGGCAAGGTAGCAAAATAGTGATGCAGAGAGGAGAAGGGAACAGCCCTGTTAGTGTTGAGTTGTTGATGTAATATGGCCTAGGGTTAAATCTCTCAGGGCAGAGCAAAGCAGCCTCTGCATTTTCTGACATTTTCTCAGACCCTTCTCTGTCCAGTTAGGAGCAAGGAAATCACCAGTCCTGTGCCTAGAGAGAAAAGAAAGAAGTTTGTCTTGAAGAGTTTATATGCCTGTACCTGCCAAGATGAGGCAAGAAAAAGACTGACTCTTTGCAACCAGTTTCCTATCAACTCCTAAGCCAAATGAACAGGGAGGACAAGCAGGCTCCAGTACCACTGTAGCCTTCCAGCTGTGAAAGACATTGTGCTGCAGCTCTGTGCCATTCTCTCCTGCTAAAGCTGCTCTACTGCTTCTAGCTGGGCAGAAGCTGCTGCATGGCTCCTAAATGTTTAGGTTTTCTGTTACCCTGCTTCAGAAGCTGCCTTTGTCTGCTCTGTGATTAAGGCAAACCACCCACCCCTTAGGGATCCCCCTGAGCTTTAGCCTTCTTTGGGGTTGTATGGCATTTTCCTAAACCCAGGTGGAACTCAGCAGACACACAAATTCAACCAGCCCTCCCTTTGCATAAAACCACCCAGGATCGCTAGGGTTTCCCCCACTGCCTTCCACTTTAACCCTCCAGCATTGCTCTTGTGTTCTTGCTCTCTCAGGAGCCTCCATCTCACTCTGGGTTTAGTGGCAGGTGATGAAATCAAACTGTGCATTAGCAGCCCCATAACAGCTTTGCTCAGTGGAACCCAGCTTCCTTCATTAATCCAGACAATGAGACTTGGTTTTGTACATTTGAGAAGCTAATTATTTAAGTGCTGGGAATTAAGGCTCATCAGATACTGGAGACTGATTTGGGTTTTGCTTCCCAGGGGACAGAAGGAGATGGAGGGAAGCTGCTTTTGCACAGGTGTGCAGTAGGGTAACTCACCAGTACTCAGAGCAGGGAACAACAGTCTGCAGATCCTTAGCTACCTGAAGCATAAAAGCCCCTGTCTTTGTACATCCCTTTACTTCCAGACACCAGCCCATGATTCCTCCCATTCAGATTCCCATGTTTTTAGTCACCACTGATCAAATAACTCAACAGCTTTCTTTTTTTCCACCATGAAAAGATGTAGCCCACTTGTGGCTCACCTAGCTTAAATGTTTTGCAATGAAACAATAATGTCTTGCCTCAGATGGGTTTTTAGAGAGGGAAGCCAGCTCATGCCAGTTGTTCTTCTAGAATCAGTTATCCTTCAGGCTTACCTTTGATCACCAGGCTCAGGGAGGGGTTCAGATAGACCAGCTGCTATCAAACCCAGCAAAGGACCTTCCAGGGGCTTGGGAAACAGAAGATGAATTGGGTGAAAACCTCCCATGTCTGTGGGAAACCACAGATGAGGACAGATCTGTTGTTATAAATACAGTTTTTACAACAAAATGACTTTCAACAGTAGATGGAGGCTTTTGACATTCTTCCTGAGCAATGAATCCCTTGGTGCTGTTGCTGATAGCTCTGTGCAGGAGAACAGGGATCTGGTTCCCCTCGTGTCACTGGGTGGATCCACTCTCTGTTACAAGCACCTTGCCAAGGACAAAGTCTTCATTTTTATTGAGATAGCCAATGTCCTGTGTTGTCTTCAGAGACTAAGGGAGTGAACTTTCCTGTGTGTTCATTTGAAGCCAGATGTTGAAGTATTGTCTGGCTGTAATTGATTTGACAAATAGCAGGAGTGACATTTTAGCTCCATTTAGGTCAGTGGCAGAATTCCTGTGGAGTTCAACTGGGGCCAAGATTTCATCCTGTGACAGTGCTGAAGGGGAATCTTACAAATGGTCCTCAGGAAAATAAGTGCAGGAATTCTGTTTTTCTAGGACTATTTTCAACCTGTGGGCCACCAATCCTTGGAATTCTCTGTGCTGCTTCCAAGAGATCTAGAAAAGATCACAAAGACAAGAAGCTCATTGGCAGGAGATTTAAATTAGCTGGACAGGAGTCCATGATTCCACAGGAGAAGTTCAGGTAGTCAATCATAAAGCTTTAAGTCAGCTTGATCCATTGAAATCCACCTATCTTTGTATTCCTGGGACTAACAAGCATCCTTTTGGCAGGACCTGTATGGCTGGACTAACCCTTTGTCACTGAATATTGGGGATTTAAGCAGCTGTTCTGTCACTTGTACCAGGACTGAGCCATGTGGAAACCTCTAATCTGGCACCTCTCAGGTGCTGTTACCAATGGGCTGGCCTGAAAACAAAAACTTTGGTTTAGTGAAGCTGGAGTAGCTGAAACTGTGCAACCAGTTCTGGTTTGTAGCAAGGTCAACAGTTTGTTCTCAAGATAAATGAGCAGGTACATTGTGTTCTCCCTACAGACTCTGAGGTGTCTGAAGTACCTCAGATGACCTTTATTGGGAACAAGAGGCAGGCAGCTTCAGACAGAATCATGCAAGAGATTTTGCCTATGATATCTCCAGAGGTTTAAGTCCTGTGGTCAGACATAAAACCTGATGTGCTTTAAAGGCTTTGGATTAAGTAATGGTAGCACTTTCACCATATGTCTCTTACCAGAAGATGAAGGTTCCTCATATATTGGTTTTTAAGGTGGAGGGTCCTTGTGCTTGCAGGAGCAAAGAGACTCCTTCTGGTGTGAGCAAGATGCCATACTGGGTCTAGCATTTTCCCCCTGTGCACACAAGCTGACATCTCTGTCTCTTACTAGAAGATGAAATGGGGTTTCTATCTGGAGACCTGTGGCCAGGGGAAGCCAGAAAGGAGTGAGTGCTAAAGTCCATCATCTACCACAGAACACCCAAGCCATGCTTCTCTCCTCTTTACCTGGAGGAGTGCCTACTTAAGAGTCTCTTTGAGAGCTCTACCAGAAGCAGGATGACACTTAAGGAGTATTACTTTATGGCAACATATCCCTGAGTTCTTTTCTCAGTTCTGTCAAGCATGTGCAGAATTAAGAACTTTGCAAGCTATTCAGTCCTTGAGTTTCAAACCAGCAAGCACTGCAAGCTGCTGAATAGCTTCCTTCAAATCCAATTCTGGAGCCAGGGTCTTCAGTCTCTTGTAGGTTCAGAGTTCAGACAGCTTCACTTGTAATCTGAGTTTTTGTGAGGAATCCCAGCTAAATCCTTGGTGTTGCTCTTACAGCTGATGGAAGGGAAGGGTTCATGTTTACCTGAGAACTCAACTGGACATTTTAACACATGTTAGGTGGAAAATGCTAAAGTAACAGTTGATTCATGGCTATCCAGCAGTCTGGAAGTGCCACCTTGGGATGACACGGATCAAGGATACAGTTACTTTGCTTTTCCATGTGGTGAAGAACTCTGCCTCTCCCCAGCTGAGCTATCATGTACCATAGATGACTCTCTGGAGGAAGAGTTTGCTGCACATTTGCAGTATGTTTTAGCTACTATCAACATTTATATTCCATTGGCATTTGGGGGTAAGCACTAATTAGCATAATCATCAATGCTTTAAAATTAAAAATTCCTCTAAGAGACATGGGAGGGATTGAAATTGTTTCCTTCCCCCAGAGGCAAATCCTTTCCCAAGCTATCTGCTGCACCAAAAGGTTTTATTCTAGGAACATGCCTAAGCTATGCCCAAGAGTAAATTAAGCTACAGCAGACTTGTAAACCCTTGTGTCTGTGTGTTTGTGTCTGTGTGTGTGCAGTAAGCAGACCCTGATTTGACAATTACTACATGACAAAAGCTTGCCACTATTTTTCACTCCTATTTTGTTTTGACTGCTGCTCTGTGCTGCTGTGTCACCTTTGCTGTGTGGGCTGGAACAATCACAAGTGTTTCTAGAGTGTGAAGTTTTTATACTTCACAGGAAAGAGTCTGGTGTCTTCACAAGATAGAAAGCAAAGTGTTTAATGACACTGCCACCTTCTAGAGATTGCCTCAAGCTCCCCAAGTCAGGACCTGGCCTCAGAACATCTCAAAAGCATTCTTTTCTACACTATTTTAGAGTAGATTTTTCACCCTGGTTCCAAAATGATTCGCTGACAAGAACCTCAGATTGACTTGCTGGCCTAAAGAGGCTCATCCTTACAGAGAATTAGGTGGCAGGAAAACCTTGGGGGAACTTCAAATTGGAAAGGTAACATGGAAATGGCCCCTAAGTGTTGATCTTTGTCTTTCCACATTCCTGCCTTTGGGAGGTGACAGTGGGATGCAGCTCCCCGTGGCAAAGGCTGTGGTCACAGGGGGTGTCCTGCATGCGAGTTCCTTAGGTCTCCAAGAATGCTGCTGACATCCTCAGCAGGTCTGTAAGTGATGGGCCATGGAGCCTCAGGGAGCAGGAATAGTTAAATGTTGTCATTGTTCTTGAGCTGGCCAGAGAGAAAACTGAGTGTTTTTTTCCGATGGAGAAGGAAATATTTATTTGAGAGAGAAACACTAACAAATGCAGGTGCTGAAAGAAAACAACTGTGTTTATAAACTTGTAATTCTTGTTATCTCTGCATAAGCCAAACACCAGCAGACCCTACTCTGAGCAAACATCTGGACTCTGCAAGAAAGAGTGGCACAGAAATCTCTGAAAATGTCAGAATCTACAGGGCACTGAGCAGCTGCATTGTCTTTTTGCTGTCCTATTTTTTTTTCAGAGATGGACTTAAATTTCAGTGGCAGAAATTCTCTCTTTTAACTTTATCTCCTGTTTTGATGTGGTAGCCATGGAGAAAAGCCCAAGATTAGTAACAGTAGGTTGTTGCAGAATGAGAATGACTCTCTGCTTGGATTTAGACTGTGGTAATATTGGGAGTTTTGTTTAACTGGAAATACTCAGGGTATATTCAATAAATACTGGATGCTGTTAGGACATTAATCACCCATCCCACTGGGGCCTACCCACCTTGGAATGAATGCTGGTAACCTTTAACTTCCCTCTGCTCTGAGGGATGTACCTCGAATCCTGGGTTCAGTTTTGGGACCTTCACTACAAGAAGGACATTGAGGTGCTGGAGCATGTTCAAAGAAGGGCCATGAAGCTGGTGAAGGGTCTAGAGCACAAGACTTATGAGGAGCAGCTGAGGGAACTGAGGTTGTTTAGTCTGAGGAAGAGGAGGCTCAGGGGAGACCTTCTTGCTCTCTACAACTCCCTGAAAGGAGGCTGGAGCAAGGTGGGGGTTGGTCTCTCAGGTAACAAGCAACAGGATGAGAGGAAATGTCCTCAAGCTGCACCAGGGAAGGTTTAGGTTGGATATTAGGAGCAATTTCTTCCCCAAAAGGGTTGTCAAATCCTGGCACAGGCTACCCAGGGCAGTGGTGGAGTCACCATCCCTGGAAGTGTTCTGAAAACATGGAGATGTGGTGCTCATGGATGAGGTTTAGTGCTGGACTTGGCAGGATTAGGTTAACAGTTGGAGTCATGATCTTGGAGGTGTTTTCCAACCTTAATGACTCTCTGATTCTATGCTGAGGTGGTTTTCACAGAGTAGGGGATGGCTTTCTATGGCTACTGCTTTTAGAAAGAATGGTTAGTTCTCCTAAAGGTCAATGTGTTTGGACTTTTGCCTGCTACAGACTTCAGGGCTCCTGGACTCTCGGAGCCTGACTCTGTTTGGCTAATAGTGAACGAAATGGACCAGGTGCCTGAAGCTCCACCAGGAAGCCAAATTCAACAGTACTACTTTACTGGCAGCGTCTAGCAATGAGTTTCCAGATTTCCCCTGGAAACCTGCAGTGTGAAACTTTGAAGAAAGGAAGGGAGTGGTGAATCCTTTCTCAAAGAGCCTAGGAAGAGGCCGAATGCCTTTAGTGGTGACATAGGCTAAGAAAGTAGGACAACCAAGGGAACAAAGGCACCACACCTTAGCAGAGCAGGCTATGGGTGGGATTAGTGAATGTTTGCCTGTAAAGTTGTAGTTTCCCTAATAAAGCTGCTATCTGTGCTCTCTGGTATGTGCCTTGGTTTGCCTCTCTTTGACATCTCAGCACACAGCCTCAGGCATGTTTTGCAGCTTTTCTTTATTGAATTATTTTACAGCAACATAGAAACCAGAGCTCAGACAGTGTATTTAGAAAGAAAGGCATTTACAGTGCTTTTGCTGGGACAATATTCTAGGGTGCCAGAGACACCTAGGGATAGTATCACCTGCTGTTAACTTCAGCCAGACAAGGTGCTTTGACAACATGCATCTTCTTTCCAGATGATGCCAGCTGTTTGTTCTGGTTTGATTGATAGTGATGCAAACTGAATGTGGATGATTAGCTTGTTTCAAGGCTAAAGAGAAAAGGGAGCATCAGGAAGGTGTCACACATGTGCAGGGGATCTCCTCACACCAAAAGGATGAGGGCTTAGGTGTCCTGTTATGGCTCATAGACTCTCTGATGCTTTAAGGTGAGCAGGTGGTGTCAGAGCTGTGACATTTGAGTGTTGGTGGAGTTATGTTGCAGTCATGGATGAAGCAGCCTGAGGGTGATGGGTTAACACGTGGGAAGCATGTGCAGCACCAGTTCTTGTTACCTTTCCAAGAAGAGGTGTAGGTTGCTACGATGATTTCATGTCTGATGATGATATAAGGTCAAAGAGAGGGTATAGGCTCACTCCAGGTTTCACATGTAATCTTCTCCAGTGCAACTAGCAATGCTAGCAGCACAAATAACAACCTCTCCCAGCTTGTGCACACAGGAGGATAATCAGGCCCTTTCCTGTCTCTTGGCATCTTTTTTCCTCCTGTGGGGCAATTCTAGCTGTATTGCTGGAGCCACAATCCCCAAAACACATGGCAGAGGGGTTGCAAAGAGAGGCTAACAAGCAGCACGAGCCAGGCAGACTGAATGGTCTGTATTATCATTACAGGAGGTCTCCCATGTGGCACTAAGCTACACTGGCAGGACAGCATGGCCTGCTGCTGCTTTGCAGTCTGAGGGTATAAACTCAGGCCTTTCTCTAGCCCTATATTCCTTTGTACCTGTGCCACCAAACCTTATGGTTACACAGGAATGATGAAAAACCGTCTCTTACTCACAGATACTCTTCTTTGTAAAGTGGCAGCAGCTCTAAAGAGAACTAAAAGTGATTCTGTCCTCAGGCGACAGTTGCAAATGTATTTGATTTCTGCAAGTTGCAGCAATAGGCAAGGGAACTCAACAGGGCCTCCTAAAAATCTGCCAGGTGAAGACTTCAAGGTTATAGCTCCTGAGAAAGAATGTAAATAGCACATATTGAAAAATGGATTGATAATACAATCATAGACTGGTTAGGATTGGAAGGGACCTTTAAAGGTCATCTAGACCAACCCCCCTCCAGTGAGCAAGGACATCTTCAGCTAGCTGCAGTGGTACTTAACCACTATCTTCCTTACCGCTTACTCTAGGCTTGTGTAAGATCCTAGCCTCTGCAAAGCCTCCTGCCTCTTTTCACAAATCATGGCAGAACTCCAGTCCTTTCCTCTTGCCTCACTCCACCATTATGTAATCCTATATTGTGTGTGGCATACCAGCTAAGAAGTATGAACAGATTCCAGTATTTCTCACTGTCTTCTCATTCATCTTAATACCCGTTCTGGCTATAGACTACTTGTGGTTCTTCCCTGTGGAAACCCCAGCAGGATGGCAGTATAGACAGACCATATATGGTCCTCCGGGCGAACCAGAGCATTGCACAGACCTTCTCCCCAGGCCCCTGTGAGGCCTGTAACACCCAGACCACTCGGCCTTTGGAACCTGCGAACGACGAGGAGGGCGAAGGTCCTGCCTCTCGTCCCGATTTTCTCCCTCTCCACCGGCTGACCTAACCCAAGCCCGCTGCAGCACTGCCGGAGCCAGCCCCGGGCGGGAGCCCCGAGAGGCGCGGAGACCAAGGCTGCCAGGCAGGGCCTCTGCTAAGCACACAGAGACACAGGCGGGAAAAGAGCCCTGCGCTGGCTCCCGCCGCCGCCGCCCCTCTTCCCTCAGGAAATCACTGAGCGAGCACCGAAACACCCTGCACCACCGGATGTGACAGCACCGCTGCCCCCACAGTGCAGGCTGCTCCTGGAAGACACCGCCCCCTCAGCCGGCCGCTGCCAATCCTCTCTCGCGTTGGAACACGATTGACGACCGTTCTAGCCAGTCGCACCCCAAGGCTCCTTACACAGGCCACGCCCCTCCTCTCCGTTGGCCCAGATGCTCTGTCAATCGTCTAAACCCGTCCCGCCCCTTTCGAACAGGAAGGGGGGGTGGAGAAGAAGAAAGGCAAAGGAGCCAATGAGACGATAGAGAAGAGCACTTCAGCGGCGGAGTGGCAGGCGTGGAAACCAATTGCCGAGCTCCTTCCCGCCCCAGCTCACTCCCCCGAGGGTGGCAAGGCAGGAGGGGGCGCACCTACCGCCCCTTCCCCGTTGGTCTGTCCCACTCCGGGCCTGGCGGGCTAGGTTGAGTTAGCGGCTCGGACCATTGCTCACGGCGGGCGGAGGGGGGTGCGAGTGAGGAGGAGGAAGGAGACGACGAAGGAGGCGGGGGGGTGG